>VCRD01001114.1:0-12681 GCA_006783055.1 Trinorchestia longiramus
TGCGTGGGCTGTTGGTGCAGGCATGCGTGGGCTGTTGGTGCAGGCATGCGTGGGCTGTTGGTGCAGGCATGCGTGGGCTGTTGGTGCGGGCTTGTGTGTGCCGTTTCAAGTGTACAAAAATAGCTAAATTGTAAGATTAAATGAGCGAAAGATGCTTACTGACCAATTCCAATTGAATCTTTGTTATTTCGAATAATTTTAAATTTCTTTTTGACGTCACGTTCTTTAATAAACTAAGAAAATTTTGCAGACGAAGTAATATTTTTTCTTATTTTTCTACGAAGACTTCATTCGGCATGCCAAAGCAAATTAATCGACATACTCTTTTATCGCTGAAGGAGGTTATGATGCTGATATAAATCGTTGTAATTCCAAATTACACACAAGTAGAACTTATCTTTTAATATTTCCACAATTTGCTTCCACAGGGAAAAGTTATCGCGACGATCTCTCTAAAATGATAACGGAGAACTTCCAGAGGTAATGGAAGAGTCATATAACCCTGTTTGTTCAGAGTGAAGAATATGCTTTGGTTAGCGTTGAGGTTAACGTTGAAATTAGTTTAGATTGTATATGAAATTAAGCTTGAAGTTGCGGTGAATTACGATTGCCATGAAGGGATATGACACTAAAATTTATGTACATGGTACGGTCACATCCATCCTCCGCTTTCTATGTAGGCTACTGTCTTGTATTAACAACCTACAGCATATCTGCGCATATGGTGCTTCTCTCTGATATGAAAGTTATGATTTGCTGCGGTCGCTTGTTTCACACTTTTTTCCAACTAGTATGTTTTAAAATTCTGTCTTTGTTCGGTAATTTTTGTCATGTTTGATATCATACTCGTGAGTTTATGGTTGTCAACGCTCCCCGTTTCATTGTTTGCTTGTAAGGTTGTCGGGTTTTCGGTGATAAAGAGCTAAATATACTGGTATCTAAAACCTTTAACTCGTAAATACTTTAATAAAAACATTATGCACCTAAAGTTTACTTACAGATGACAGTTTAAGCATACGCTCATTTGTTAATGCTTCTGAAAGTCAAGCAATATGATTTTTCTTGAACTGGTTTCCTGCGTACGGGTAGTCATTTTTCAAACTGCGTCCACGCATACAAGGTTTAGCTGGCTTATTGGAGTGTTTCTTCTTTTGAACTCTTGACTCAATTTTCTCACATGACGGTAGCTTTGTTGTATCTCTAACTTAATGACATGGGAAACAAGCTAGGTTCTTTTTCTTATCTAGGTAAAAATCACTAAGAATCTAGCGAGCAGGAGAAGCTCTTTTGTCATCAGTATGTGCTGGTCCCAAGTCTGAACTGTGGTTGCGGTTTTGTTCTACATTTTATCAAAGTTTAGGTTTCAGAATTTTATCCCCCCACGAACCCCCTGTGGATGTCTGAGGCTTCCACGAACCATGAATTTTTCAAGATAGTCTGAGTCTGAATTATACTATAATACGAACAAAAGTGATTCGTAAAAGATCAGGTTTATAGTGTAATATTGCAATGATGGGAAATATTACGATAAACTTGGGATGCACTCACGCACTCCATGGGGGATGCACATACCAAGTCAGTTAATGTTATTTCATCATATACCCGTTATTTAGCCTAAATTTTCACATAAATACTTGAGTACAAGTTTAGGAACGATTATTAATGGAGTTCATGACATGACAGTATCCTGTTGTCAAGATTGCAGGACTTCACCGAACACATGATACTTGTTATGGTAAGTGCCACGAGACCTAGAGGACAATTTTATGTTTCTCAAGGGGTGACGAGCAGCGTTCCTGAACCGATGTATGTAGTAAATATAAACTATAGTCATTTATTTCTTTACGTCTACGCATTTGAACTAAAAACTGATCTTCTGTATATTTTTTTCAGGTTTGTTGTGCCTTCATTATTAAAGAGCTTCAAGCTGGGTCTTGTTTTCTTCAAATTTCAGATTTGTATTCACCAGTTGAGTGATCCGACTATTTTATTAGTAGAAGTATGGATACCGGCCATTTTCTGATGCCTTCACAGAGTTTCCGAATTCGTTCAAAATTTGGGGTGATATGTTAATGTTTGTATCACTCTGTGTCAGCTACTTTTGAAAAAGCATGGTAGTTGAGAGGGTGTTGCTACCTTCACAGTAACTATTGTTTGGTGCAATGGAAATGGTACGCTCGAAGTTCTGCACTGCGACGCTCATAATTAGTCTTCCTTAAAAACGAGCTTTCATTTTGAAGGACATAGTAGCTCATTTTTTTGGAATGTTGTTCCATCCTAGCTTGTGCTCGCTGAGAAGAATACTCTTGTATGTGATAAGCTTTTCCTTTTATTGACTACGCTGTTAGGCTTCATTGGAATATATAAAAAATTTGGCACCAATTCTGGAAAAGTAGCTCAGCTACGATAACTACGACCACACCTCTTCTTATCAGTGTGTGTTGGACTTTTTGTATTCTTGACCTACTAATGTACCTGTGCCATCAAAAATGATGGTGGTGGTGGTGGTGGTCGGTACCAATAGAAAAGATTTGAGAGAGAGTTTGGCACTCGCTCTGGATCTCCAATTTTTTTGAAAGGGACTTATTATAGTGCACTTGTACAGCGAAAATGAGTGTATTTACCAGTAAACTGAAACAAAGACCGCCAGTGCTAATCTATTCTTAAGAGCGTGACATGAAACAAATAAATATATAAACACACGACGGTCATTCTTAGTATTAGATTAGATTTAAGAATGACGACTGCTCAGGTGACATTTGGTGGCCTGTATTCTGTTTGTAATTGGCGCAATTCACCAGCTTACTCTTATCTTTCATGAGTAGGAAGTGTTAGGCTTACATCATTGACACGCGACTACTCATCACCTTGGTCTTCGTCGCATCTGATGTGGCCAACTTCTGTTAACGAGACCCAAACTTTTCTAGAATTCCAAGTGATGCACTCAAGAGACGTGCTGCTTTTGTCAACGGGCAGTTTTGGCATTCGTTGTGAATTTAAAACAAGTCGATGGGAATTGTATTGGTAGAATTGTGCCTAATTTTGAAATCAATCAACAGTTTTTCATGGGTAAAGAAAAGCTATATTGCTCCCAAGGATTTTAACTTTGCGTGAATTTTTTTATTCAGGTTCTTTGGCTTCGTACTTGATTTAGCCCGATTCCGAAAGATGAGACCGAACTGTTAGTGCATTCTTCATTCCGTGCCTGCTTCTCTGTTTACTTGTATGGTTAAGGCGCTATTAAAAAAATTGCAGCAGGTGACTCTCATTACGCTATGATAATTTCGCCAACTCCAAACGGAACTAATTTTGTACCTTAGCACTCCTCCATCTTAAACATTTGAACACCAGCAGCTTCAATAACGGCTGCTCGTCTTCGACGATCTAAACACAGTAACTTTTGGCCGTGTGTTGTGCAAGTTTCAGCTAAAAAGTTCATATTTTTTCCTAGACGCCTTCTAAATCGTAGGAGGAGGAGGAGGAGCTGCAAACAGGATCCATGGTGGTATGATGGAGCAGTGGAGCAGGAGGTCACGTAGACACCGTGGTCTCCTCCATCTAAGAAGCATGTCATGACTAGGCCTGCCAGTGCAAGTGGTCATGGCTCTCGGGTGAAAAAATATCAAGTTTCTAATGACCTGCTCTGTGCTAGAGTAAAGTTCCATTGATTCACCGTCTAGTAAGCTGAGGAATGTAGGTAGGCAGAAATGTGTTTCTAGGAATAATGATTAGAGCTCGCTATTAATCGTGTAGCACTTGTGTATTTCTTTCCGAATGTAGTTTTTTAGGAAATATTCAATGTTATAACGTTTTTCAGTCGATTACGGTGGTGAAATCCAAAATATAGCGTAAAAATCTTGTTTCGTATGCATATTATACTTGAAAATTTCCATATTCACCAGCTTGGTCGACTGGTGAGCGAAAGACCCGGGTTCGAATCCCGCTGCCGACATGGTTGACGCGGCTAGAAATACGACATGGGACTAGGGTAAACAACCGAATAATTATCGAAGTAATTATCCGACCCAAGAATGGGCCAGAAGGTTCGTTCCTATAGCCTCATTCTATTCTATTCTATTCTATTCTATTCTAAAGTTTAGCCAGTGAACCCAGGTGCGCAAGTTTCTCTTTTAAAATTACTTTTGCCAACACAATGCTCAATAAATTCTTCAATTCCCACTGTAGAATCAGTGCCACTTGTAGCAGAATTCATGGTTCAATTTTCATTAATAGGTGAAGTTGATTTTTGCCCTCTTATTTTCGCTCACTTCCTATGGATAGGCCGGCGTATCGAGTGACACGTTTTGTGCGAACGTTCGAGTGTTCACTTTTTTGCGGTGAACAAGCGTAGTAAGCCTCAGAAACTGAGGTAAAATCTCCCAACTTTTTCTAGGACCATCCGCCACGTCTGCTAAGGAGCAACAGCTCAATCGATTCATCTTTGGGAATTTGGGATTGACTAAAATCGAACTGACTTTTTGACCAACCCACTATTGTGTGTCTGAATTGTTTTAACTTAATTAGAAATTGTTCATTTTGTGTGCGCCATTACGTGAGCAAAATTTTGTTTCGTAAGTTAGAAATTAATGCTAGTCCTTGACTCGTAAAGAATTTTTTCCACGTTTACATGATTTTCAATAATAGAATATGACAAAAGTAACCAGCCCAGTGGTTCACTTTTTGTTTGCTACCAAAGTCCCATAGCGTCAGACACCAATCACTCACTGGCACCAGACTGGAAGTAATGTAACGTAGAAGGAAATAAAGTAACAACCACACTGACTTCCATCATCACTCACAGGCATCCAGTACGTTCGTTTTCATAAAAGAAAATGATCGAGTTGCAGGATTTTTTCACTCCATTGTCTTGTCTTTCACATCAGAACCATGAGGATTATAACTCTTTTTCTATATATTGCGTTAAAGCTTTCAGATGAGGTACAACCAAGGTTGTAGTTAATGTAGATACAAAATCGATATTGATGTAGCTTGGTTAATTAGTTAACTACGCGTATTTTTTCTGTTTGGAATTCTAATAAAACCTCGAATCAATGCTTGAGAATGAGTTTGAATTTCTTATCCAGTATTGGTCAAGACGATTTTGAAACGTTCACGGTGCTAGTCGAGACTATATTTTCGCGCAGCTTGTTCTAGACTCGGACAATTTTAACTGAGAAGAAATGTAGGGTCAGGGGTATCATGCAGTTCTTCTTAGTTTTTTTGCCGTAATTCTCTGTTCATACGTTATCATGACTGTCGAAAAAGTTCTTCCACTACCTCCCTATAAGGGAATTTCACAGAGACAGGCTTCATTACCGAGTATCCTTACCGACCTAAGTTGGTCTTACAACTCGAGTTACGATGACTGTAATTTTGGTAGTCGACGTTGGCATTTTCTTGTGACACACAAGGGCTTGTAGTTTGTAGAAAAGTCAAGTTCGATTGTTCACACAACCCACTGTAACATTGAGCCACAGTTATGTTTCTATACTTTTTGGGTGAAAGTTCTAACTGGTGACTTGCCCATCGCGGACCAGCGTCTCCTGTTTGTGCATGCCAGATTCTTCTCTTTTACACACATACTTTACGCAAAGGAAGGTTGTTTAGGAGCTCAAGTTCTCATTGTTGCGTTAAATGTGTTGGTTTTATCGGATTCATAGTTCATTTCATTGTGTTGCTCAGTCTTGGAATTGGTTAGTAACTTTGGCACCTAGCAGTGATGATTCCGCCATTCATTCATGCTAATTTACGATAAATTGCCGTGTCTTTGTACCACTGCGTCTAAGCCGTACGTCTTTTGTTACATATGGCACTATAGCTTTCTTATTATTTAAATTACGTCTTTGCGTTGTGCAAGCTTTCATTCAAACTGGACGAATTCAAAACGCCTTATTCAGCACCTACAGTTCCTTAACGTCTGTGACAGTTCAGTCCGTGTGAACATCCCGATGGATCGGATGTTCATTACTGGAACTACTCGCCACACTTCTTTGTACTAAGCACACCTGATCAAACACCTTTTATCTCGGACAGAAAGCCACACTTGCTTCTCTTTTAGCATGATAATGTACTCTCCACTCTTGTTCTAAATGCCAGTGCTGTGATGTGCTCTTCACCTCACTACGCAGAACCAACTAATGCCTTTTTATGAATTTCTTCAAGTGTAACTACTCATTACCATGAGGTGACGCGCGTACTTTTCCGTAAAATGGGATCATATTTGGGATCCCATGGGATCAGTTGAGACAACTGAATCTGTCAATGAAAACAATAAAAACATATTTTTCCAAGTGCACTTTTGTTAAAACGGTTAACCCTGACTACTTTCAAGACGTCTTTTTTATTTCGCTTCGACAAAGAATTTCCACCATACTCGAAAAAGAACTCAAAATAGTTAGCACACTCTTTCGCTTGTTCGACTGGTGAGCGAATTTGCTTGCGAGCGGAAAGACCTGGGTTCGAATTCCGCTGCCGACATGGTTGACGTGGCTAGAAATACGGCATGGGACTTGGGTAAACAACCGAATAATTATCGAAGTAATTATCCGACCCAAGAATGGGCCAGATGGTTCGTTCCTATAGCCTCATTCTATTCTATTCTATTCTACCTCGCTTGCCGATACTTTTACAACTATTGTGTGTAGCCCTATTTATTTTATATTTCCGGCAACAAACCAAAATGTTAAATGAACTCTTAACGAAAGGTGACCCAAGTATTAAGGTACAGATTATGATCTGTGCTGATCCAGCGTGCTTCTATGCTGTACTGCAACGACTAAGAGCTTTCTTGTGTCCTCTCGTCAGGTGAGCGGCGCAAAATAATCTTTTGAAAGATCTTGATCCTGAGTTCTTCTGGCTTGCATACATGGCTCCGACGCCTCTCTTGTACTGGGTGTGGCAAAATGACCTCACATTTATAAGGTTAATTAATGAAAAGGCGGTGCACACCCGCCCAATTGATGTCAGCGACTGAAAAGAAAGTTAACAAAAACATTTCGAAAATAAATTAAACGTTTATTGCTTCTACCCCCATTCGCTTTCATTAGATCTACAAATGTGTTGAATAATTTCGCCGTGCCCTGTTCAAGTTCTGGCAAATGACCAGACTAGTATCAAACGCCTTATCAAAATTTCCACTTGGAGTCGTGGATATGTGTGGAAAACCATGCGTAGTTGATTGAGAAGTTGCTGTGTAACTGCCTTTCTAAATCGCTCATATCTTTGAAGGCATTCATACTTTTTGCCTAGTGTTTTTTTTATATTTTAACACGTTGACTCCGAAGTGGTACGTATGAGTACCACTGAGGTTAGGTTCTGTAATTTTTTTCAGATCCTTCTAGTGACTATGCGTACAAAGCGAAGATTTACACCAGTCAGGCAATCGGAGGCAACGTGTTAAGTTTGTATCTTATGTATGAAGAAAGCATGGTTGAGTATGCTCAGGTATTTCGAATTCACTTGGAAGGTCATACAGCTCGCGCATATATTTTTAGGAATGCTATCAAAATTTACTGGATAGGGCAATTTGATTTTTTGGAAATTATTTAATTTTTTACGCTCGTGGGAAATCTGAACCCGTGTTTGAAAAACGTAGATTGTGACTTCCATCCATCAAAATTTCGGGAAACAAAATTTCTGATATAGAGTTAAAAGCTCTCATCAGGAAAGGGCGATCAACTGGAAAAAACGAATTTGTGTATCGATAGCGCGCGTAAAAGAATTTGTTTCTCGGTTAGTTGTTCCTAACCGAATTTATAGATATTAGCACATGCTGTGTGATCTTAGAAGCGTCGTCTTGCGACTTGCGTGGTTGCACAGGACATCCGTTGAGCATTCAATATCTTTTTGCGTTTTAGATCTTGTGTCTTCCTAACATATGGATAGACAGCCAGCTCGACAGTTTGGGGAGATTCGACCTCTGACAACAATTGCGGGGTCGCCGTAACTTAACTGAGGAGCTAAACGTACCTCAGATAGACAGCGAAAGATGGATACGACGTCGTTGGCTGATCACTGAGCGGTGTATCTGTGATACCAAGAATAGAAGAACGTTCGTTTTCCCGTGAACTCTTTTGTGATGAGCGATGCAGTTGACTAGTGCAATGAGTTCCATCAGGCATTTAGTAGTTATTTTTCTTGTATTTACAAACATATTTTAATTTTGCGTATGATGCTTTTACGCTATACATAATTATGAAATGTTGAAAATAACATATAATTTGCAAAGGCTGTTTTAAGAAAATTTCGTGTAATGATGCTTTCTGCATAACTAGCAAAACATATTCATCGAACACATTGTTGTAAAGAGTGCCGTTAACTCTGTGTTAAAATGCACAACAGGTGATGTACCTTGGTCTGATACACCCAAAACTGTCACCCTTCCCCCACGAAACTTTACGGTTTTTTATACAATTTGATTTCAAACTTTCACAAATTCTTCTCCTTGCAAACAGTTCACAATCGCTACCGAATACATTAAATTTAAATTTAACATTGAAAAAACTTTGTTCCAATCGTGTTCTGACCAACTAACACGTTTCTTTGCGAAATCAATCATGCTGCCCGATTCTTTTTACTTAGCAGTAGCTTCTTTTTAGGAGATCTTGCATAAATATCTATTTCATGCAATCGCCTGGACACAGTTTCTTTTGGAGTATTTGTACCACCTTTATATGAAGTAGCATTTACTCACAGTTGGAAAACTATATTTTAGTTCTAGTTGTTGCATAACCCTGTCCTTTTTTACTGTAGTTTTCCTTGATCTTCCCGGCTTCTTTGTATTAGTTTGCCTACCAGTTTCATTATAAAGTTTCATAATTCAGCTCACAACACTTTTAGAACGATTTATCTATTTAGCAATTTGTTCAATTATGATCTTTCTTTCGTAATATCAAAGTTTCTGCTTTAACAGCTGCATCAATTTCGATTTGTTTTGGCATGCTTACAAATGTTGCATTAATGATGAGCAGTATGTCTATCTGAAATTGAGGAAACCTGTTTCAAAATTGTTCAATTTTTGAATTTTGCTCCTTAATTTTTCGACTCTCAAAGAGTAGATAATTTGATAACAAGTTAGTAAGTAGTAGACAAGTTTGATAACATGTTAGTATTATTTAGACCAGAAATTTTGAAATAGTTCTAGTATTGTATGTCTACATTCTGTGAGAATTAAAAAAATTGATTCACGTACTGTGGAGATTTTGAAATTTCAATATTTGTTCCTTAATTTTGGAGAACGCTGTATTTTAAATGTAATACATAGTATTATGAATAACTTGTGTAAGGCTCAACTTAACTGATGTAATCTCGAATGTTAGTTTAACTGCTGGAAAAGTGAAGGCAAAAGCGTATTTTTTCCAATTGCCAAATGAATTTTTCAGAGATCACCAATGACTAATTTATGCGCACGAACTTTAAATATTAAAGTAGGCATTTCTGTTATTTCTTTTACCATGTAAGAAAACGGATAGCGAATTACAGATGTCACTGTATTGCACTCGAATGTTTGCTTTCTTACCCGGCAATACATGCAGCAAAATTCTGCTTTGTTGTTGCCCTTATCAAAGCTAACTTAGGTCTAGAGCTGAATTTGAAATAATAGTGCAATAGATATCGTGAATTCATCGAAGTATTAAGATTCAGAAAATCTTTTTTTTTTATCTCCTAAAATCCTGATACACAAGCTGTCACGTCTGTGGGTGGTGCGGAGTGCGGTCACGTCTGTGGGTGGTGCGGAGTGCGGTCACGTCTGTGGGTGGTGCGGAGTGCGGTCACGTCTGTGGGTGGTGCGGAGTGCGGTCACGTCTGTAGTATTGCGAGTGATGAATATTTCTAGAAAAACAGCTTGATGGAAATGTTCAGGAACGATACATAGATTTTTGTCTTATTTTTCAGTGATAATTGCTGTTATCTGAAGACGTTGTTACGTGTCGTTTAATTAGGTCGGTGGCGGATCGTTAGCCCTACATTATGCCCTTATTTTCCTACATGATATTATACTGAAGATATGTTGTGTATGGTTATCGCTCTGTGACACCAGGCGTACGTGACTATGGGTCGAGAAACCAGTTTGTGAAGAAATGTTCTTTGCGCTGTAACCATGCGGTAACTGGCGTCAGCAACTTGCACTCATCAATAAAATATTCTCTGAGTGGGGCACTAACGTTGTTCTCGTGACGTCAGAGGGAGTAATGTAACTATTTTATCTCTAGGGGTGCCGAGTGCTTAGAATATATTTTCATTGCATTATATATTTCTTTAACTATTTATTGTAGTTTTTATACGATTTTGGAAGGGAACGCTGGCTTCTATTTTATGAGGTGCATAAAAAAGTTCGTGTTGTTTTTTTCACTTTCATAAATTTTTAATTTTAATTTAAATACTATGCTTTAAAACGCTTTAAAATTTGTTGGGCACTTGGTATAAAGAAGTTTCACCTGCTCTTCTGAAAGAGCTTTTCATTAAGCCAGAAATCATGGGCCATAAACTTTATAAATTTGTGTTTTGTGTTCGCTGAAATTCGTCCAAAGAATTCCTATTGCAGCACTGTAAATTAAATCCGTTTATCTTGGTCACAGCGGAACATCTGTACGAATTTGTTCGAATAATTAAAGGACCCAATCCTGAGGGCTTAACTGTACGGTATGATAGGGACTTTGCACTTAAGTTTTGAATTTTTCCTCATTGAAAAATAACAGCATGTATACACGCCAGTGTAACTTGGAGACTTGTGGTTCCTGACGAGCAACACTATTTAACACGTTTGTTGCGATTGCCTGATTGGTGTAAAA
Source organism: Trinorchestia longiramus (assembly GCA_006783055.1). Taxonomy (NCBI): domain Eukaryota; kingdom Metazoa; phylum Arthropoda; class Malacostraca; order Amphipoda; family Talitridae; genus Trinorchestia; species Trinorchestia longiramus. The sequence continues at coordinate 10,791 of VCRD01001114.1, forward strand.
CTTCACTTTGTACGCATAGTCACTACAAGACTTGGAAAAAAATTACAGAACCTAACCTCAGTGACCCACCGGTGGGTCGCATCGCAACAAACGTGTTAATCTCCGTTAAATTAACTACAACTTAATTCCCTGTATCGTGTTGCAGCTTCGTAATGCTCTCTCCTGGTCCAATCGGTCGCTACTCGAGTTTCATGCTTATTTTTTCAGTGCTGGTTTAAGAATATTGGTTATGAATGTAGAGTGAAATGAAGTAATGCCCATGTCGTATATAGGAACTGATTTTTTATGTTGCAGACTGTACATACCTCTGTGCAGCTCAGTTTATTCTTACTTCATCTCACCCAGTGCAGTGCGATATTACGCTTTTATTCTACTAACATTTCTATAGTTTGAAAATTATCTGAGAATTTTTTATACAGCAAAGTCCGTAACTCTTTAAACCCGGAATTCATGGGCTGAAGTTTTACCTAATACCGTCTTATGTGTCCTGCCTTTATAACCGTTAAAGAAAGTCCACTAACTTGGACCTGCTGATTTACTAAATTTTAATGGATTTCGGCTAATATTCAATTCAATCATCATCGAGTCAAAGAATCTCGGCACCTGTAAATCTGTTCTGTGCTGCGATTGTATTATAGGATAACTAAAAGTATAATTGGCATACTGGAGAGGTACGCTAGTAGTTCTCATAGTAAGATGAAAGTAGTACCCAATATATTGAGCACGCTAATATGTGTCCTGGATTACGTACTTCCCGGATCCCAAGCAACCTGTTGCGTAGTCAATTGCGCTGGTTGTATGAACTTGCTTGAGAGTTACTCTTAGGATACTTGTTTTCTATTTTTATGCCTCGTATCTCAGAGGGGATGAATTATTTCGACGACTTGTATAAGTACCTTGGCGTTTTCCTCCCTTTTTCAGCAGGTTGATTTTAGGAAGCTTAACCACGTTATTTTCGTCTGGGAGATCTTAAATAAGCAAAAATTTAGGGTTCATAGTTTTTAAGTTCAATTTTTGTTTAAACCTTTGGGTATATCACATTTATTGTACCGTGGCCGCACAACTTTGTTTTCCCTGGAGGTGTCAGGTATTAAATACCTGGCTGAAACGAATTCTTGGTATAGTTCTTATGCAGACGTGAACGTATATTGTAATGCTCATAGAAACTTAAAATCTTTCGGATTAAATCGGCAAACAAGTCCGTTGGGACACGCTGTTAAAAAGTTAATCGAAATGGCTTGAATGGTACGGGTGACTTAGTTTATTCCTAACACTTGAAGACATTAAAGGATGGCCATGTATGTTGCACAAAATCCCTCACTATCATAAGTCTGGCATAGCGGATTTTTATCTAGCCTTTTCTGTTTTGTGTGAAATTTGGTGTGTGCAGTATGCCGTTTCTCTCGTGTTATACTGCCCGTACGATGTTGAATCTACCTTTCATTTCCGAAGGCCATTCACTTGCATGCCTTCTTGATATTGTCTATCATACTTCTTTTATGATAGGGTTTGAATAGAATACCATGGCTCTTGCATGCATCTTTTACAATAGAATATTTGTTCGTGGAGTACGCATCGCTAAGGATCCGTTCCTTGATGCATATTTTACGTTCGGAGAGCGTATGCATCTTTTACCGTGGATATTCCCCCATAGAGTTAGTACTTCTCAAGTACATCTTTAACGGTTGAATATTCAGTCGTAGAGTTCGGTGCTTCTCGAACAAGTCTTCAGCGATATGATGCCGTCGAGAGAAATACTAAAGAGCACACCGTGTTTCTCGCACGTCAGTGGCGTGTTTCTCGCACGTCAGTGGCGTGTTTCTCGCACGTCAGTGGCGTGTTTCTCGCACGTCAGTGGCGTGTTTCTCGCACGTCAGTGGCGTGTTTCTCG
>VCRD01001114.1:12695-46697 GCA_006783055.1 Trinorchestia longiramus
TCGCACGTCAGTGGCGTGTTTCTCGCCCGTCAGTGGCGTGTTTCTCGCCCGTCAGTGGCGTGTTTCTCGCCCGTCAGTGGCGTGTTTCTCGCCCGTCAGTGGCGTGTTTCTCGCCCGTCAGTGGCGCGTTTCTCGCACGTCTGTGGCGTGTGCCAGGTCTAATGTATTTGCCGGTCTCACCATCCCTCAGTAATAAACTGAGCCCCGTGACGTGAGATGCCACAACGTGACTCGACAGTTCCTTGTCCCGCTAGGTCACGCGTCTGCTGCTCAGCGCTCTATTGGAATGTGTATTTGTGCCTAACCTAAGCGGGAAGTATTGCTCTAAGAGCTATTAGTATTTTTTCACCAGTTGGAAATTGCTTCGTAAATAGCCTTTATTACAGCATTTTAAATCACTTCTATCTCGTTCTTTGACCTCTGAATGATTTTGTTGGATGAATTTCTTTTTTTGTGCAAACTGTCCAATGCATTATATGTAATAAACTTCCTAGTTCGTAGTGAAGCTTCGCTATGATGTGCTTAAATTTTTCCTATCATTTCTACTGTAATTATTTCTCGTCCTACTGGTTTTCATATTGAAAAGTTCCATTGAAATCAAAACTGTTGATTACCTTAGGTTTAGGGCGGAAAACAATTGTGTATCGCATGCGAAAGACAAGAAAATTGTGTGCTTCAGAGTACCTTGTCGATGCACCAAGGCGTAGGGTAGAGAAATATTTCTGAGCTCTCAGTAGGCAGGATACGAAACCTGTCTGCCCTCGTCATTGTGGGTCACAAGGTCAGTTACACTTGTACGTACAACGACACGTGTGGGTTTAGTGTTCGCTTACAGGGAGTGTTTTCTGTTTTACTTCTTTCTACCTTGGTCGTGATTTCTGCCTTATCAAGGCACTCATCATTGCGATGAAAATATTCTTTCAGTGTAGATGAAGTGGGAAGTCATGGTAAAATCTTGCCATTAAATTTTATACATACAGTTTTGACCTCTCTGCCGCTATAATTTTTTAGGCTGAACTTGCCGAGGCACGAAATGCAGTTATTGATACATCGTGTTCCACTGAGTTCAACCACTTATTCTATGAAATATCTTCTTAGCTTCTTTTAATCGAAGACATTCATTTGGTTTAGTTTAAGCTTATGCTCGTGTTTTTTCTGATTTCATTTTTTACTCACGGAGATGTGTGTAAAATGCGTTTTTGTAAATTCAAGCCGACAATTCAATAAAAAGCCTCGCGCGCACATTTTCATTACTATGACATGAAGGCAATTATAGAAACTTTATCATAAGATCCTAATTTTCATTGTCCAAGGTTTTTATTTTATCCTTCGTATCTCTCTTTAAAACTGGATTGTTATAATTATCTTGACGCCACCGCAACCATCATAACTATAATGAGCTCATGTTCTTTAGAGTACAATTTCTCACATGGACTTGGTATCTACCTGCATCCAGTTTCTCGCGTGCTCTGGATCACAATTCTTCACACTAACAGCGCCATTTTTTGTGGATTTATTTGGTTTATTATATAAAATATGTCTCGTGGTGTTCTTGGTCTAAAAACTCGTGTACTGAATTTTCGTGTTTTCACTTCCAATTCGATGGCAGAAAGTAGCGTCTAAAATACGGACGAGTGCGTATATTGCATGCTACATCTACGGTTGTAGGCGCAATCGTCAGATCGAGGAGAGGAGAGTCATAAAATTAGATCGGTTGGTTGCTTGCGCTTGTTTGTGTCGGTCCTTTTCAAGAATGATCAGTTTCATCGTTTAATGCGCAATTTAATTTTTACTGTTGAGCGAAAATAATTCGTTACTACCTTTTGGTTTACGGACGCTAGTCATTTTAAGGAGCTGCAGTATAGGGCTGAAAATAGGGTATTTGTTCGAAACATTTGCGAATACATTTACAACCATTGATACCACAAAAATCGAATAGTTATAAAATTTCAGTGTATAGTTTATCTTGAACGATAGCTAACCGATTATAAATGGCTACGTTTACCTTTCATAGTATTCTAATAAAAAATTCTGGTTTCCGTTGTCCTTAAAACAATGAACTGATTGAGCGTGTGATTTCATTTTTGTGTTAGAGTTGCTAGCGGTTTGTGTGAGGGTTGTTTTTTAATATAAAAATCATGATCAGAAATTTTGTGACTTCTCTGATGGATTTTTTGTTCTTACTTAACTCAAAGTGTCTGCGGTTGACTGAAGGAATCCGTCGTGACGATTCATGCTGTCACTGGTGAGTAGTGCGTCGGAACTGTAGTCCGTGACGCTTGTCTTCTTTATTTGTTGCCTTAGTAATCTTGCTGACATCCTTGTATGCTGAGGGAAAATTTTTGAGGAAAAATCTTGCGTCATGCTATCTAGCCGTATTGTCAATGGACTTCAGCTATCCCAGCAATTGATGACTGAAACTTCAAAATTTGTTGTAGGTAGACTAGACCCAAGCTTGAGAAAACGTTTGGACCATTTTTGGTATCGGTACCAGGTACCTTGATGTTCATTTCAGTCAGTATTGGCTAATTTTTAGTGGTTTTTGTTATAGTGTTGACACTGAAAAGCATTTACCATTTTCATGGCATCATCTCTAAAATAGCATCGTCCAATATTAAGGTATATGAACATTTCGGACGACGCGTGCATTTTCTTTAGGGTCGTCATGGGAACTGAGGTAATGTTCCCTTTTGAGGTGGGTGATTTTTTTTGGAAGGGTGTGTTCTTTGAGGAAGGGAGTTCCCTGCACGCTTCTCCCTCCTCTCCCTACCCTCCTGAGAGTGATCCGTCAGCAGTGGAACCCTGAGACCGACAGCTTGCCCTGATGTTCACACTCCAGTCCGTAACTCTTCTGGTCTTTTCAAGCAACACTTGAGCGTTGCTTGTAGAGCACATGTGTGCAGGTTTTTTTGTTCATTTGTAAATTAATATTTTGTTGCTTTAGGTTTTTCTACAACTCTTTGATTCAAAGTATGAAGAATGATGAATGCGCTGAAGAAATTGCACTTAAGCGAAATTTTGAACCTTTATTGCGAAGTGTATGAAATTTCTGTTTGTCCTTGAAGTTCTTAGAGCAATCAACATTCCTCGGAGGTAACCTAAGCCATCTGCTACGTATGTCCTGAACAGTACTGGTATTTGAAATCTGTTGTGGATTCTTTCAGAGAGATTTGGTATTTGTAGAGTTTCTTGTTGTTTCTGGCTAAGAGGTCGAAGGTGCCATTTCACAATCCTCTTGCTGTTAGAGGAAGCTCTTCATTGTCTCATGTGTGATCACCTTTTTTGTGCAAGCTGATTTTCGATAGGACCACTTCCGTACGTAGTATCCCAGTCTAAGAGTTAACACATTCATTGCGGTTGCCTACCGGTGCAAATCTTTACTTAGTGCATACAGTCACTAGAAAGCTTTGAAAAAGTTACAGAACCTACCGCAATGAAAGTCTTAAATAAAGTATTATACTAGTAGTCATAGCTTGGTCTTGTCTCGCTAAATCAAAAAAGTGGCCTATCATGTGGGAAGTTTAATTAAGGAAAAAGAGGCATTTTCGATAGTTTTACGTTTGAAAAACTAAACTGGATACACACTACTATTCGTTGGTCACCTAGGAACGATGGTTTGTATTTGTTTGTAAAAACGTACTGTTTTTCTAATTATAACTGGCTAGAATTATAAACTACTTCACTTGTTCTATTTATTTTTCTTCTGAATTTTACTGAAAGCTGAAGTATTTTCTGAGCACACCAGCTCACCTGCCATACCACTGTATAGAGAACTGACTTTCATAGCATCGTTTGTGCACAATATTCATCACCTTGCTGTGTTGATGTCGTGAAGTCACTCCTAGTGTAGAGGCTTATACATTTGTAGATTGACAGCTTATTTTTATCGTAGTGCGTTTCCGACGCATAACTGAAGTTACACTCTATCATCGATATTGTGTATGTCGCTGAACTCCACGATGCTCCTATATGTATACACAGCAAGATGTAAAGAAATCGTACCTGTAAGTGTGAATGAACGACATACGCTCAAGGTTTACTCCACTTTATGATGGTCATACGTCGTATCATACGTTCATTTGATAGACATCTCAATGGTGGCCTCCACCATGCTGGAGCTGTCGTCAGGCAGAGGCCGTGTGTGTGCCTGCGACTTTGAACTCATTTCCACAAAGTGAGAATTTATTAGAATTCTCAGAATTAAGAATTTAGTACATGTTACAAATGAAGTGTTTTTTTTGCGTCTTGGGTTCCTTATTTTGAAATTGAAGTTGTATTTTACTTTACTAAAAAGCGCAATCGTTTCTGTTCGAATTCATTATTTTTATTCAAAATTTGTATAGTTAAATGTCTAAGTATAAGATTGGATTTAGAATTCTGTGTTTGTGTACTATATTGAAATCATTTAATTCATGAATGCAAAATTTGAAATGGAAATCAAATGTGTGGCGATACGTACAAGATTTATTCTGATTGTTTATTTATTATTAAATGATTGTTTAGTTCAATTATATAAAAAGGGAAAGCTTATTCTGCCTACTTTTAATTGCACATTGATGTATTGCACAATGATTGTTAGTCGGTGAATTCTTTTTTCTCTCATAATTTACGTAATCTTGGTTTCAATGCATGGTTTTTCTGCATGCTGTCCTTCCGTTATATTTCAATTAATACTTGTACCTTGCCTAATACTTATACCAAGCGTTCAACGACTGTTCACGTGAAGGATCGATTTTAATTTAGTATTTTTATTTTACGTCTTCTCTTCATCTAGTGAAATGTACGGTGGAATCTCTTCACCTCAGTGTTGGGGTTCTGTCTTCAATTTTTTTGCTAAATTACTAGTTTATTGTGATCTGTTAATGACCTCAGTCTTGTATAAACCTCAAACGAGTATAAACCTTAAACGTTTATACTCGGTGTCTCAAAATGTACTAATCATTTCTTATGTATTTTGTCTTAATTTAGGTGTTTATTGGCAGATACAAATCGAATGAGTTAAGTTAACGTAAAGAACATTAACTTCACAAACATTTAATATTATGAAAGAAAATTTGGAACATTCTTTCCCGAATGCTGTCAAAGAGTACATTTTTTTGCAACACCGTTCTTTTTTCATATTTCCGATATAAAACACATAAAAATACTCAACAGCCTGATTTCAATTTATTTTCATTGCTAAAATTGCCTGTAATTTCATAGTGATCCTACAGAGAAAAATAAGCAATTTCCTGTCCCATCTCCGTACATCTTTTAGCGATACAATAAGAGCCATTTCATAGCCGCAAATTTTCTAGGCCTCGTCGAGTAATTCTTGCGTTTGAACTGCAGATGTGTAGCAGAAAAAAATCTGGCCGACAAAATTATATCTTCAGTGGTTCACGAATCTTCTTTCATGTTCCAGGATCTCAAATTTGTTATAAAGTTAACATTGAAGCTGATTTACGTTAAAATTATGATCGAATTAACGAGGTTTTAGAATTTTTATGTGTAGCATCTTATCGTAAATTTTTATGTGCGTTCCTAGGGTTGCGTTTATTGAAGGAAAAAACGCCAATTTTCAAGATTATCAATTTACCTCGTGGTTTTGTAATGATGAGTATACCGCCATGTTGACATGTTCGAGCATCATTTTGAGGAGTTACCCGAGTTTGGTGGGCGCTGCAAGCAATGTCCAGGACTTTTTCTAAGCCTTCACACAGTCGCGGGGATCCCCCGTGTTCTCACATATGGGAGCAGGACGGGCTGACACACAGATTGGTCAGCCCTGCGCCCCCGCAGCCTCAATGTAGATTTACTTCCTCTTGCTTCTTTGTTTTTGCGTACCGTCGGTGCGCTTGATGCTTTAGCCCCTCTGTTTTGTGTATGTATGGCGCACTTGATGCTTTATCTCTATTTTGTGTATGTATGGCGCGCTTGATGCTTTAGCCCTTCTGTTTTGTGTATGTATGGCACACTTGATGCTTTAGCCCCACTGTTTTGTGTATGTATGGCGCACTTTATGCTTTATCTCTATTTTGTGTGTGTATGGCGCGCTTGATGCTTTAGCCCCTCTGTTTTGTGTATGTATGGCACACTTGATGCTTTAGCCCCTCTGTTTTGTGTACGTGTGGCACACTCGATGCTTTAGCCACTCTATTTTGTGCTCGTAAAGCGCGCTTTTTGCTTTAGTCTCTATTTTTTTATGTATGGCGCACTTGTCGCTTTAGCTCCTCTATTTTGTGTACGTAAGGCGCTGTTGTCGCTTTAGCCCCACAATTTTTTGTGTGCGCTAGCTCTTTCGAAAGTTTTTCATAAAGATGCAGCCGCTGAAATGGCGCTTCTTGTTTTAAACTCTTAGGTGCCTGCGGGAATACTTTCACGTCTAGTTCTTTATCTTCGTTTTCTCTGTGCCACGTGAGCCACACTGCTTTACATGGACGCTTATGAAGAAATGTGCTAGTGCTGAACTTGTTCAGTTATTCTACGCGCTCTAATTATTCTACGGGCTCTATTTATTCTCCGGGCTCTATTTATTCTCCGGGCTCTATTTATTCTCCGGGCTCTATTTATTCTACGGGCTCTATTTATTCTACGGGCTCTGTTTATTCTACGGGCTCTGTTTATTCTACGGGCTCTGTTTATTCTACGGGCTCTGTTTATTCTACGGGCTCTGTTTATTCTACGGGCTCTACTTATTCTACGCGTTCTATTTATTTTGCGGGCTTCATTGTACACGTACTTGAATTTTTAGAGAAAAAAGTATGTATTTACGCTATGTAAGGCATAACATTAAAATAAATGGGAACAAATTCACAAGTGAATGAAATGAAATCGGTATGTTATAGGTAACACCTGTGATTTATATATCATATAACAAAATATAAAGAAAATATAGTGATATCCCTAAAAATGAAATGAGTGCTTCTAAAAAAAATCATCTGGAAAATAATATCCTTGAAAATTAGTAAAATGGTATTTTTTAAGGTTTTTTGACCGAATTGCCTTTTAAAAACTAATTACTCTAAAGTTCAATACACATCATCGCTATGCGAAGGCCTTCCCTTATGACTTCTGGTACGTAACGATTTAAATGTTGAGTATAACGGTAGCGCTTCTGATCAAACCGTGTACCTGATCATGTTTAGTAGAGACTTGAGGGTCTCACGTGGCAGCTTATCTTGTTTTATTGCTGTCGTGATGATGATTGAAGGCTGCACATCCAGGTTACCGAACTCCACTCAAAATGAATTCGAAAATTAACACTATTCTTGGATTCATTGTCCACATCTTACAGCCGTAAATGGGTATGATTAGGAATTCGATCCAGTTACTGCGTTTGAATGTCTTTTTCATTTGAGAATCGAAACGCGATTAGATTTTGCTAAATGTCGATCATCAAGACTTGTTTGCTCGTTACTCTGTGGTCATAAATTTGTTTAATGATTATCTGTGTCTCATGCGAAACGCCCGTACTTGGTGATCTGCGCTCAATGCGACTAAATTGTTTCCCCTCCATCAGAAGATTATTGAGGTAGAAATTATTCTTGCATTAACGGCGACGTGAGTTGAATTGAAATTTTTTGTCATTCTAAAGAAATGCATCGCTTCTGACAAGTTGTTTCAAATCGATCGAATGCTGGCAATGCTTCTAAAAAAATTGTCATGCACAGCCAGAGGGTTGTTAGATAGTAGCCTTTAAACTCTTTAGAGATGCAAGAACCCGAACACTGAACTTCTTTCCGCAGAGCACGTTTTCTCAGAATGCTGGTTTCTAATTCATTTGCGAAGTGAGCTCTTTTATGGTATTACGCATGCCTTTGCAGTGGAAACCTAGAAGAAAAAGTTCTTACGTTGTCAAATGAAATTAAGAATGTTTCTAAAACTGTCCGTAAACCAGCAAAGACGCGCGAAAGAATCGCTGATGACAACTTTTTAACCCTTTAGCGACCAAGTGGACTATTCGGTCGCCTTTCACGGTCTTTGGGAGAATTGTTCTAATAATTAAACAGTGAGCAATATGAGGTTGCTACTAGGTTTGAACGCTTCGGCATGTTACAGCGTCGTTCTTTTGGCTGCCTGGCTCTCAGCATGCTTCATTGCATCAGTGTACAGACGGTCTTTGTGAGCTTAAATGTAGAAACTAGAAAAACAAATTGGTCACTAAAGGGTTAAGCGTTATACCTCGATTGTAAGCTGACCCCAAATCTTGGCGCTCTGAGTTGATGAGGTGCTAGTCCACTCAGGGAAACTCCCCGGACCCGCACACTCGGCGTGCAAAAACGAGATTTTTTCCTATATAGTCATGTACTAAATATGGCTCTCAAAATGTCTGTCTGTAAATGTGAAAATGAATTATTTTCCACTGGCACTGGATTTCAAATCACGTTTACGAATTATTTTTTATAGAAATTTCGTGCACTGGCATTGATCTTTAAAAATATCTCAACCACACCGCGGTTTTCTTGTTAATCACGTGTATAGCATCAATTCAAACAACTCTTGGTGCTCTGTTTCAGTGTTTTCCCTGTTTTTTCGTGCTTGCCAATACAACCATTCCTTGATTGCTAATTCCAGGGCACTCTCAACTGTTTCAGGTATTATTTTTAGCTCTTTCGGCCTTGAGGAGATTTCATCAAGAACCTCCATGTACTGCGTTAATTTCCATAATGGAGAAGATGCTTTGAGCAACCTTCATTAAACTTTCATGAACGTCGGAGAGACGTAGACACAGACATCGCGCCACCTTTATAAGGAGCTGCTGTGCCGATGCTTCTGCAGTTGTGCTTTAGCTCTCATGACTTTAAGACGTCAGTGTTCTTCAAAGGAGTGTACTACCTTGTCTTATCTAGTGTACAATCAGTCGAGAATTTGATCATCCTTTGAAAGAAATCGATCGCAATGGTTTCTGGAGAAGGTAATATATTTATCATTAACCTATGCTTCTTGTTTCTATTCGGTGGCAACTGTTAGTAAATATGTTCTACATTAAATCGCTTTATTTAATGTGCGGACCACTTTTGGTTTATGGGTTAAAGAAATAAATACACTGCTCATCTATTTTTACCCTAATTTCCTATTCAGTGTGATGGTAATGTCCTGATTAACGTGCATCTGCGTTTGTTTTTATTTTTGGTTTTGATAAGAATTCAAAGCAACTCCTAAACTCGACAAAATTCCAAAAGCACGTAATTTGTTAAGCTTAGTTTTAAAAAAATTGAATCATTAAAAAATCATCTTATGTTCGTCCAGAGATGTCAACTCGACAATTTTCGTGGCCCAGTTTCTAGTAAAAAGTCAACCTGTGTGACAACATTCGCCTTTACTCCACTATTCTTTCTCCATCCATCATTTTGTTGTGGTAGAAACAGTTCAATTTCTTGTTACGTTCCCTGTTGTCATGCGTGATATTTAACCAACGTTGCGTGATATTTAACCACTGCATTGTTGTTGACATCTAAAGACAACGCTGTCGATCGCGCCCCCGACGTTACTTTCCAGAGTGAGCTGTTTTTTGTTAACTATTTCGAGGATTGGATGGTGTGCTGGTTTTAAAGTCTTCAATTCGAGGATTGGATTACGCCCGTAGCTCCTGCGCCTCACTCAAGTATATGACAACTTTCCAACACTTGATGTGAAGAGAATGGATTACGAATTACAGTTCTAAAATTTCAGGTACGAATCAAGTTACCCTCTTGTAAAAAAATCACCCATTAAAAGTACCTTATGCCCAAGTATGCGTTGAGAAAGATTCTTAACGTAGCCTTGTAGAAGGAAGTATCGTTTAGGGCTATTATTCTAATGGTTGTGTACGATAACGATCCTAACGCACTGCTTACATTGGAAGAGTAGGCTTGAGGCTACAATGAGATTTTTAACTGACTCGTCATTATTATCTTGCTTGTTTCACTCACTTTGAAGAACAAGTTTTATTCTTTGAAAAGTATTTCAAGCCTAAAAACGACAGTTCTCCCGGAAGTTTAGAGAATGAAATTCCTGTTAACTTTTGCGGGCTGGTTGAACACTTGAGGGTCTTTCTAAAGTCAGATACGAAGACAAAGATTAGTATTGTTCTGAATAAATCTTAAGAAGTTCCTACGCGTTACTAGTACGTAACGCTGTTTCGTTTGTACTTGGTACAATCACATAATGCTACACACACACATTTTTGTACGGGCATTACGGTATAGTTCACACGCATACTACGTTATGGATGGCACGCGTTCTACATTACGGGGCACATGCGTATTTCCTTAAAGTATCACATGATTATGTCATCGTTTAGAAGCTGCGTCGCGTGTGTGCCCATTTCTTGTGCAAGCAGCGGGGGAGGCGCGCCGTGTTGCGTGCTGGAATGCGTGCTTCTTGTTCTTTTAATTTCAAGGCGGTACTTCCCCGTAACTGAATGACCCTCGACGCGCTGCAGCTGAACTGGCGCTCCTGCTGTGGTTCCTTGGTTTCATGTTCTATTCGTGGCAATTTATTCATGACTTTGTTTCCTCCCTATATGTTCTATTAGTAGCAATTTATTCATGACTTTAGGTTTCCACCCTACATGTTCTATTAGTGGCAATTTATTCATGACTTTAGGTTTCCACCCTACATGTTCTATTCGTGGCCATTTATTCACTTTTTGTTCCACCGTAGGCATTCTGTTCGTAGCCATTTATTTAAAACTAAAGTTTCCACCGTTTGCGTTGTTCATTCCGTTCCATTTATAGCGTTTATTTTTCACTGCACGAATTCTGTTCCTAGTGTTTTATTCAAAGCTTTGTAGTGTGGTTCTGGCTATACCTTCTGTGATGTGGTTCCCATTTAACTAAAATTATGCTACCAATTGAGTACTGTAAATGCGTTTATGCGCTTAGCTGCTGAAACACGTTATTTGAAGCATTTTTGTCACGGTATCTTTACGCTTGGAATACACAAAATATTCACCGTGTCTTGAAGGACGTATCTTCTGCTGGTAATTTTATGTTCCACTTAGTAAAGACGCCCTATTTTAATGCTCAAACATTGTTTCCACACATTCTTTCCGTTTCGACCGTCTTTGTTGGCAAACAAATTCTAATCGAAACTCGTATCTGGTAGTCGCTACCAATTCTTGCTCAAAACGCATTATTCTATTTCAGCAACTGTGATTATTAATGTAATTAAATTTATGCAAGTATTGATGTAACGCGCTGCCTTATTTAGCTTGCATTCTCCGTGGCCACGAGATGCACTTTTTGCTCGCCCGCTGGCTATTGTTGCGAGGTACGGGGACTCCCCCGAGTGACTTTCTCCTGTAGTGCTACACCTGCAGCCTCTTAGTGGCCTCCACCTCCTGCTGCGCCTCCAAATGCTCTCTGTAAATACATGCGTTCGCATTATTTAGGCACTGCAACTGCAGGTATGCAGTTGCTGGCAATATGTGTAACTGCAATATAAAAAAAATCCTTCTGATTAATGTACAGCAGCGTTTGTTTTTTGTTCTAGTACAGAACAAATTATATGTCGATGGAACTGCATTATTTAGGAATAAATGATTTAATGGAGCAAGAAAATGCACCCCTGATCAATTATGATGCTGCTGTTCTTTACGTGCTCATTTTAAATGATGAATATCGAGCATGTACAGTTGGCAAATAATTTCAAGTTATATTTTAACGAATTTTGTTTATGCTTCATTTGTTGCGCATTAAAAGATGCCTTGAACACTTGCAAACCTCCATCGAAAATGAGATACGGAACATTGAGTTAGATACTTTTATTTTTTCATTGCAGAAGCCAATTAATTAAACTATTGACTCCTGGTGCGGTTACAGTTTTTCAACTTCAGCATATCAGTTACTAAGACTGATTCGCTTTCTTCCTGTAAAATGTCACGCTCGAGTTAGCACGTGCAGCCTCAGAAGCGTAATAAACCGAACTACTCATTGCACTTAACACCGTTTTTCTCGCCCTAGTTTTGTCTTATTTGCCGTGAAACTGCCATTGCTCGTAGAACTGCAACTTAACACGTAGCCTCCGATTGCCTGACTGGTGTAAAACTTCACTTTGTACGCATAGTCACTAGAAGGATCTGAAAAAATACAGAACCTAACCTAAGTGGTACACATACGTACCACTTCGGAGTCAACGTGTTAAGGTCGAAAGTTTATCACAAGACGCATGCTACAATGATCTTAATGTAGTGCAACGTTATCGGGCACGAATGTGTGAGCATAACCTACTTGAGACGAGAGAGTTAGATATTATTTTTTTTTTACTTGAATTTAACACGTCCCTTGTGAAATAAGCACTTCCTTGTTATTTCATTCCATTTATTTTTGGTTTTCTACATATATCAAGGACCATGAACAGGAAAAACCATATCATAATTTTATTTCTGGAAAGTGTCATCAATACAAGTGACCCACAGCATTGGGTTATTTTCTAACCAATTTATTTTCATGCAGGCATGTCACACACATCCTTCGGAAGAGAGTTGTTTGAAACGTATTTCCTGTGGTCATGTTGCCCAGTCTTGGGTATCTCTCGAAATGTGATAGCGATAATGAACATCTGTGAGCGCTGTCGAAGAGTTTGTATTCAGTGGGTGTTCTGCCTTCTGGCTTGTGAGGTCATTTGTGTTCTAGTTCAAATGAAAAATCAAAATGGACTTCGTTAAACAGTGGAACGCAAAAGAATGCCTTTCGTGCACCGTAGGACTGAAGTTGCTATTAAAAATATGATATCTCTAATGAAGAAACGAAAAAAAAAATTGCGTATCTTTTCATTTTCTTTACGAAGCTTTACTATCGGATTTACCTTCGTACTATTGCTAACCTGATCCGGAGCTAGAACCTTGACGGCTGCAAACTTGCCAAATTTTCTTCTGTTTGGTTGGTGATTTTTCGATTGTTACTTTTTTGTCGCCATGTTTTCTTACGACTTGATCGCTGATGTGTACCCTCGTGCCTTTGCAGCCTCACGAGGCATTAGGCTCGCTCATCACGGGCGGTCACAGCGCTTGCCACCGCCATCGTCAGAAACTCATCCTCATCCTCCTCGCCCACACCTCCACCGTCATGAAGTCCACCCGTCGCAGCACACTGATGGACCACGGCTGAATCGACGCAGACTAGCTTTCAATCTTTCCGCTGAAGAACCACCATCCCTCGCAGACGAGTCTCAGGGTTTCTGGTCTTCAGTGGAAGACGTGGCCGACCTCAACGAGGACGCGCCTGATTCCCGCTCATTCAGGAGGTCAAGCAGACCATCCTCATCTCGTCTTAAAGCTAGTAGTTCTCCCTTAAACAACACTGCTGCAAGTTCCCCAGTATACAAAGTTCGTCGAAGTACAAGAAATTCCAGTCGACGAAAAGATTCTCGTAGCAAGAGATCAGGCCTTTCTTCGTGGCACATGAAAGCCGCCGATAATTTCCTTAAAGAGGCCCAGGCGCACGACATCAACTCTCAGGAATTGGTCAGTTGCGCCACCTCTCTCATCCAGGAGAGACTGGCCGCCATTCAAAACGAGGAATTGGTGCTCGATTGGAGCGGCCCGACCGACGAAATCGACACCGACTTGGAAATTTCTGAGGTAAGCAGCTCGTAGAATTTCTTGTTCTGTACGCATGAAGCTGTGACATTACTTCAAGCTAAAGTAAAAGCTATTATTAATTAGGTTGAGCTGTTTGGAAGATATCTACGGACTAACGTATGATTAGTTAACAATTTTTGGCGTGGGTAATCACGCACCAATCATGACCGATGACTTTCTGGGACAATATTCATCATAATTTTTTCTCCAATGTACATAGATCCTCAAAGAAAGAGAGACTGCACCTGAGGACCCCTGTTGCGAACGCCTTCTGTCGGACGTGCGGACACGGAACACAGTGAACGCGACACGAGGGATCCCGGCCGCTGCCTTCCCACCCTCCCTCATAAAGTGGCCTGGCCTTAATAACAACAAGCAGAAGCGTCTCGTCGAAATAAAAAAGCAGGTCAGACTCAAATGCACTCTACGATGGTTGAGTACGAAATTCGTGTGATAAGGTACCTGTTTATGAGACACTTGAAGTTGTTCTAGTTTCGTTTTATATTGTTGGAGGTTTTCCTCTTTTGTTTTTAGACATCGTTTTATTTAGTTAAGCGTAGTTATATATATGACAGATGCACGATACTGATAACATTGTACTGTATTCTGAGGTGCATAAAGTTATAAAAATGATACCTCAATCCTTAATTGAAACGTGCGTTTTGATTTCAGGTGAAATTTTTAAGTAGCATCATTAAAATGACGATTGAGGGGGCCCACGACCTGCATCATTCAGGGGGTGTGGGTGCCAGCGTGCCCGCCCCATTCTCTCCGTACGTGGACATCTCTTCCATACCCTCTTCTGCTCTCACTTCCACCTCCACGGAAGCCATGTTCCTGCCTTCCTTCGAGGAACTCGACAGTCTGTTGCTTAGTGGCAAAGAAAAAGAGGTGAGCAACTGAACACCTAGTTCTTCCGTGTAACTGTATATCAAAATGAATATTAACGTTTAAGCGTATTTCTGCCGTAATTTAAAATTCATTGAAAAATACTTTTCTGAAACAAAAGTTTACCCTTCATGTTTTCCATCCATTCGACCATACGATATCAGTCCAATTACTACAGTGCTGCCTATTTCATTCAAATCTATTTCTTCGTTTGTGTTCTCTGACACGCGTATGTATTTTTTAGGCGAAAGCGCTTCTTCGGGGCGCAGGAGGTGCGGTGACCTGCCCGACGCGACCGTCCCTGTGGATGGAGATGTGCAGGCGACAGACGACCGAGCAGTTCTCGGACTCCTTCTACTTCGATACTTTACTACAAATATATGGCACCAAAGGTGATCATCAGTTCTGTGGTAACACGATGACAGTCAGGGATCAGTACGAAGATCTAGAATTAGTTGTTACTGCAACATCTCATTTCTCACTGAGTTACGGCCGTTTTTTTAGAGTTTTGGGAGCGAGATACGTGAACTATCTGAAGTAGAACATTATAAAGAGTAGTTCAATGACTATTTGAAGAGGCAAAAATGACAGTTCGAGGAATATCTCGTTAATAAGAAGAAAGAGTTGTCTAGATTTTATATCGACGGTTCTATTGACATTATGATACGGTATTTTAATATTTAGTCTTGATGTTTTGTAGTACTCCATTAAATTGCCAGAGGTAATAGTACTCCATTAAAGCACCTGCAGAACGATAGCTCTCTGATATCAACGTACCAGAATACCTTCCGTATCTGCTAAACACAACCTTCCTTCTCTAACATAGAGCATTTGTTTGGTCAGAACTGAACGATTGCCAAGTTGTGCTGCCAGCGTTTGTGGACCCCGATCACCTGGGCCGTGGCCTGAATAGCGATGGCCAGGCTGCGTGTGGACGCATCATCTCAGTGTTGGCTTACTACTATCCTCCCATCACGTACGCTCCTCTCCTGCACCCCCTCACTGCTGCGCTCCTCCTCTACATGAAAGGTACTTCAAATTAAAGTAAATTGTTGCTCGGTGGAAATTTTTCAAATCGCCATACTTCTTTAAGCGTGTGTGTGGTTCTGAAATATTGCGACTCTTTTTACGGTTTGATGTGAATGTTATGGAATAATTTAATCATCAAAGATACATTCATGTGCTTAGTAAGAACCTGGAAAATGGGTTCATGTATCTATAATTGAATAAAAAAGAAATAATTTGCCATGATTGTCTATTTTTAATAAGCGTTTTCAAAGCAAGCAGCTACAACGTGTCATTCAACATTGTTTTACAAATAATATCTAAACTGTAACGTGTCGATTTCAGTTTATCAGTAAGTCAAGGTTCTGTTAAAGAGGCTTAGGTACAAGAATAAATAACTCTATTGTAATACAAGTACAAGGATACTTTGGAAGAAAAATTTTAAAAATGACGAAATAGTCATACCTGAGTGCAGATTCTCCATTTAAACACGATGTGTAGTCGCGGTGCCTCAAAACGTTCGCAGTTGATAAACACTAGCTGTAGTCTTTTTTCCAGCATTATTTGAACCTGATCTTCGTGAAACGTACGAATAAGTTTATAACTGAATTTCACACAAAACATCTGTTGCAGAATCGGACGTGTACAACAGTCTCTCAGCCTTGGTGTGTAGCTCCAAAGTTACCTTCGCCACGCAGACCAAAATCGCTCACGAAGTTGGTTGGAGGACGACGCTGGTGCTTGCTCGTAAACACGTCGTAAGTCTCACTTAATATTGCATAAAGCTGTTGCCAGGTTCAAGCGCTGATCAAACTGAAACTATATTGTTTTGATATATTTCTCGCAAAACGTCGAAATGTGAATATTTTTTTGTTTTTCGACTTGACGAGTGAGAATTTTAAATGCTTGATGACTTCGATTTAATGTTGTTAGATCAATATGTTTATTTGTTCATAATTAAATTAATGTATTGGTTTCCACAGGGTGCTTCCTTTTCAACTCTCGAGAAGTTTGGCATTGACTCGAAGCAAGTTGAAGATTCTTTCCAGAATTGGCTGTGGTGGATTTTTAAAGGCCTCCCTCTCCCTCATTTGGTAAGTCCATGAGTTTACTTCAGTTTCTTTACACTTTACGATTTTTTACACTCTGTAACCATAGTGTTACTTTTATTTCAACGATCTGTGGAATTTTAGGATAAGCGTTTTTTGAACGCATTACTTCATGAATTCAGTAGCGTTCCTGTTTCTTTTGCTTGCTCATATGAGCAATTCGTGGCACAAACTGAATATTTTATTGAAAAGACGTGGCAGTTTCCAGTGCACAACTACTACGAAACCGAATAAAATTATAATTGAGCTGAATTTATTTGCTTCAGATTGCATATTGAATTGTTGCGTTGTTTTTTTTTTGTGATTGAAGCTACTCTGTAGACTTAAACCGTTAATGGGTATGCCAAGAAAGTCATTACGGGCCTAATGCAACTAAAAAATATTAAATTCATATCAAATTTCATTATCTTTACTATAACTGCATCGGGTAGCTCGTATGTGGTACATTTTGTCTTCAATACTACTATACGATACAACTAAATCATACCGCTACCACGTATCGCGTATGTACGACTACATGTATCTCCGAGTATAACATTTCGCGGGTACTCGCTATAGAGGAGCTGAAACTTTTACCTGTATTACATTGTTACAATTCTTCCCAGATCCGAGTGATGGACTGCTTCCTTTTGGAGGGCTGGAAGGTTCTGATGAGGGTGGCGCTGGCCATCCTCCAGCTATACATGCGCCAGGTGTTGCGAGACCCTACTGCTGCCGCCACCCTCTCCACCAAGGGCTTCAATGAAGCCCTCATGCGCTTCTGTCAGGGCATGTCGGTCAGTGTCAAAGCTTCTGTGCAATTTTTCAAAACGTTGTTGTCTCTGTTGTGAAATATTTCGATGCTTTTGTGAATTTTCCAATGGTTATTTTTTTGCGTTATTGAAGTTGTTTTATGTTTTTTAGTGGCGAGTTCAGTGCTCTTAGCGACTTGAAAATATGAATTTTATTGTTCAAATTCGAAACAATCACGCTCGTATGTGGTGTGGAAAACAGCATACAATCAGACCCCCGACCATGAGTGTACATATCACTGGCTAGATTATTTATAGCAATATTAAAGCATGCATACCTGTTGCTTTGCTGTAGACTCAACAGAATTTTTTCTTAACAGATATCTCCATCGAAGCTTTTGAAAACCGCCTTCGGTATTCGAGCCCTGAGCAAAGCCGAGATCCAGAAGGTGATGATGAAGACAGAGCACAGCCTCAAGAGATGTGGCACCGTCACAGAGACGGGTGAGGGGGCTATTGCATCACTTGAAGACGGGACGGGCATCAACCGGGCAGTGCGACATGAGGCGGTCCCCACCGCTATGGCTCAGGCTAACGTCCAGATGGTGTCCCACACACTCAACGTCAAAGAGGTAAGAGTCTGAGTTTTTTGGAGTCCGTTACTTATAGACTACAAGGTTATGATTCTTGCATTTCTTCTCTTGCTCTCGTTGAATTTAACTCGGTGCGGAATAGTGTTTTCGTAGCTTACTTTCATGCGTGTATGATTTTTCCTGGAAATTATGGGTATTTCAATCCTAAATTGGGGTGGGTGGTCAAGCATTAGGTATTCATAATGTTTATTTAATTCTCTAACCTGGTAAGCTGGGTCTTTGATTACGAATCATAAGTTCTTGTTAACGATCTAAATGGTAAAATAACGTTAAATTTGTCTGCGTTTTATTATACAGCAATAATGTTTAACAGAGGGTCTTTCGCTTCATAGAATGTTTTTGTATTTCTTGACGCAATGCCTCCAAAGTATCCTTTTATGATTAAATTCAAATAATTCCTGGTCATAGAACCAAATCTCGTCTACTTGTTTTTATCGATGCTTATGATTGATTGGTATTCTACCTTGAATATATGCGTGAAAAAATTCGCACACTTTCGTTGGGGTTGTATGTACCATGATTTTGTATGTATGGTTGGAAGAATACATAGATAAACTGAACGTTTCACCAGTTCTTAGCAAAATTTGTTAAACTGCGTCTTCTACCCGAACTTGAGGTAACTTTTAAAGCGTGAAGTGAACTTCATAAATTACTGGAGAGTTTATTGTTTGAAACTTGATATCTTTTTCCTTCCTCATGATGCTAAGGGAACTTCCCCAGCGCCTCGCACTCGTGCTCTGGGAGATTATCCTATCCGACACTTGGTGTCTAAGATAGCTAAATTGGACGAGGTTTGTCCTCCTGTTCTTGTGCCACCTTCATTATTTTTGTTCCCGTTCACTGAGTGTTGCGTGTCGTGTGCACTACGTGTTTGCGGACACATGTTGAGTGTATGTTCATTATCATGACGCATGTAATTTAAACATTTTGCGACTAGTACAGTTTCTTACCCTTGAAATTTTTTATGATCCTGTAGTCTGCCTTGGTGTATTTATGACGTTCTTTTACCCTCACGTTTATTGTTTTCTTATGCTTTGCACCCTTGTCATATTCATAAGATACTTCCAAATTTAATTTTTGTGACAACTGGTGGCACGTTTTTCCCACATTTTTGTTCCACTCTAAAATCGACATTAAATTTTTCTGGCACGCACTGTTTGCATTTAAATTTCATGTAAAATTTTTAGCTTGTGATGTTGTATAATTTAGTTTTGAATTTTTTTTCTTTCAAGAGCATATTATTTTCTTTTCTATTTAACTATGTTTATGTAGAAGCTTGCAGTCTTGCTCTTTTCAGCTTCTTTAGTTTATAATATTGCATTGGTCTCTTGGTTGAGGGTGTTTTTCCTTGTGTTTCTTTAGTGAGATAATAATTAATATGACTGCACTTTACAAGTTTTCTGTTAACGTGTCTGCTTGCATCACCAATTATTACGAATCAAACTTCGTTAATTTCCGCTTATGCTCATTTTGTTTTCTATTATGGCCTCTTGTATTAATTCTAGATGAGTGTGTAAAATGGTGGGGAAAAAATTAAAACTGATACATCACTTAAACTAAAATTTTTTTTCATTAGTTCTCAACAAATCGCTAGGAAAAAACATATTACGTGTCTCTATTTCGCTGATTTTAATTGATTGATTTCAATGAAGTCTAAAACCGGAGATGAAAAAAGAAGAACCAAGTCATAAATGGTCCTCAGCTATTTTTCATTGTTTTACCATATTGGTATTTTCTGCAGCTACGTATATAAATGAACTCAAAGCTCAAAGAATCGTTTCTGTTCCCTCCAGCTGTTAACTATTTGGAATTGGCTGCCCGTGCGGATGACCATGCACCAACCTAGCCTCCTCTACACCACCGAGGAACATGGCTCTTCTCTCACCACTTTTTATCAGGTAAGAAGCCTGGTGATTTAGTTCTTCTTTGTGCATGCCTCAGTCTCTAATGACCTGTAGATAATTGCGGAGTTCCTTTACAAAAGAGTGGAGCTCGAAAAATTGTTTTAAGCGTGTTTTCATCTTCCATATATGCATTAGTTTCTTCAACGATGCTCGTAACTGTCGAATGTGCAGAAACGTTGTTGGGCATAGATCTCCCTCAGCATACGTAGTTCAGTAAAAAGTGTGTTGTTTAAATTTCAATAATTGTCATGAAATTGGTCGTCCAATTCCTTGTACTATGTGTAATATTAATGAAGTATTTAATTAAATCCGAGAAATATAATTTATATAGCCATTCTATTTCACCCGAAGCTCATAGAACACATTCCTTTACAGCGCGTAGAAAACCATGAGCCTACCATACTGCTAGTCCGCACTACATGTGACCACGTGTTCGGTGCTTACTGCTCGGTTGCGTGGAACAACCGCAACAAGCGCGATGAGTTTGGCAACAAACAGACGTACTATGGGACCGGCGAGACTTTCTTGTTTAGTCTACGGCCTGTGCCCGCCAAGCATCAGTGGGTGGGCATCACACAGCAGCATCAGAACGCTGCTTTGTCGCATGTCAAGCACTCTGCTGAGCTCTTCATGCACGGAGACGACGACATGATAACCATTGGTGGAGGGTAAGTCATCTAAGGGACACTTCCTGCATGAATTATATTTGTAAATACCCTATAAGGTTACAGTCGATTTTGTCGTGATTATGCTTAGGATCCTGAATAGTAAAAATGTAGCCATAAAGAAAGTACGTGTTCAACAGATCCTTATGATCGTTTAGAGGGTTTAGATTGAGGCGCAAGTCTCTTGTTTTCATTACCAATAGGTTATTTCTCTCAATCATGGAAATTTTTAGCTTTAATTGTCATCACTATTCTGCATGTTACTCACAGTTACAGAAATGACATTCCTTTCTTAATATTTGATGGCTTTTGACATCTTATTTTTCTAATTGGAAAATTGATCGATGCTGATCTACCTATCATTTCTACCATGCGTGAACTTCTGTAACTTTCATTGTTTTCAGAATATAAAAACTCAGCGCTACGCGAGTATGATGAGTGGGTATGTGTAATTATTACATCTTTTTCTTTCTCGTGCAGTGAGGGCCAAGGAATTTTCCTTGACAATGAACTGCAGTTCGGCAAAACTGAAACCTGCCAGACGTTCGACAACCCTCCTCTTTGTCCTACCGGCAACTTTGAAATAAAAGTCGTAGAGGTATTTGGCATCGACGTATCAAACGCTTAACCAAATAATTTTGAAATCGTCAATGTTTATTCTTCAACGCATCGGTATCACGACCGTATTGCTTATTTTTCCTGCAGCATTGTGAAAGACATTGTTTACTTTTACAGTAAAGATTTTATTCTTAACTGAAATCTATTTTGAGAGGTACGTCACGAATTTTGTCACAAAAGGATTCTTGACGAGGCATGAAGCTGTTATTTATATGTGCTAAGACTGGTTCGGAGATCTCGATATAAATAAGGCATAATAGAAACTGTTTTTTGACAAAGCCGTTTTTGAAGGTTTCGATCGTACTCTAAGTTCTTGCGACGCTACAGCTTTCTTGAAGAAGGCTTGATTTTGATAGGTTTTCGTGGTTGTGGGCTTGGTTCATACTTGGAGCAGCTCGTGATTTTAACAAGTGCAGCTTAAGTGAATGTCACGACAGAAAACGACTTAATTTTAGTGATCTAATGTTCTTAAATAATTAACTGACAACTAAACTAATAATTTGTGATTATTTGACAAAGTGTTGGTCGGTACCAATAAAATAGGGTAGACTGTAACAAGCGTGCATGTGTTAAAGTCGGAAGTAGTTTCGGCATTATGCCAGTAGACGCCCAAAGGCAATAATCAATGATGTTACGTACGAATTCCAGACAGCGAAAGTTATCTTGATGTAAGGTGAGATTAGACTCAAAAATGTTACTTAATAGGAGCAGCTTCACGAACAACTCTAGGCACCTTGTAGCTACAGTCGAGTATTAGAAAAGTGTTGTCCTTGTGTTGTATTTAATGTTGTTACGCGTTAGCTTGTAGAATTTCATTGATATCCCTATGTGTTCATTATGAGGAGGTATGTCGTACCGGGTGTGTTTTCTTTTTAGTAATGCGGGTTGCCGCCTTCATCATTTGACCAAAAACCACGCTCACTCGTCTCCACGAATAGAGAGTTGGCGCTGCGCCTAAGAAGTATTCAACTAATTTAAATGAATTAAAGAACGCCGTTCAGAAAAACATTCGTTCGTTTTTATAAGCAAAAATTTTTATGTTCTGCTCGGAATCTCAGAGTTTTAGCCTATAAATATATGAATTTTAGCACTCGCTCGATTGAACTTATGTTTCTATTCACTACACCTGCAAAACATCGCCACTAAAGATTATTTCAAAAATAATTTCTTAATCAGGCATGCGTTGCTCGATTCCAGTCAAACAGTTTTGGTGGCTGCGCATTCCGTTATACGAAGCTTTAATAATATTTCATCGATTCAACATTATTTATCTTTGTCGCTTTCATTTTACTCTTAACGTTCACTTTCCAGTGCAGTGGACTCACTTAGCTTTTAACTAAGTTTCCATCGCGTGGGATTTCATTTCAAGTTGTTGTACATCATGTGAATATTCCGTTTTACATTCCAGTCCTTTTAGCTTTAAGTTTTATTTATAGTTTTGATCAAGCTTTTGAAATACGCACAAAGTTTGAGTTCGATCTGTTGTGTTGATACAGTAGTAGTTCTTTGTTTGTTTGGCAGCAAGCGCTCAACGGCGCCTGATCAGGCCAGTATTTTTGTTTGAATAAAATAGTGCATATGAACTTGTCTTTTAGTCTCCTGTACCATACAAGTTCTTCCAATCTTATGCCGCACGAGTACTAACATAGTTAAAATCGTGTTTCACCAGTGGAAGTAAATGATTTCGAACCAAAGCACGTACCAGAAATAATGTATTGTATAATATCTATACTACCATCCACTAGGAGGTTTTGTGAACTCAAGCATGCAGTACTAATGTGTTATGCACTAGGTTAAACAAGATAAATGAATATTCTAACGTTCGTTAGATCGCGTAGTTTAAATCGGAATTGTTTATCAATAAAGTCGAACAGAAAATCGCCAGAACGCAGTCTTCCTTACCGCCAATTAGCTCAGTCTACAGCGACTATTCGGTCGTTATAACACTTTTGTATTCGACCAAATACTGATGTCACTAAATCTCCCTCTCCAAACGTAGTACACTTTAATTTTCTCGTCTTTCTAGCCCTGCAATTGGATATATGAATCCAGTGTGAATACTTTTTCTGACTGAACATACGCATCATAGCATTATAGTCTTGCTTCAGTAAACAAACAAACAAAACAAACAAAAACGTATATGTCCAATAAAGTTGGTACATAGGACCACTCGACCACGGTGGCTCAGCCTGTTGAATTTTCTGTGTTTGTGACGAAGGATTAAGGAAGGCTGACAGTCTGATGGGCTTCAACTGTTTCTTTAAACCTTTAAATCATCGTATGTGTCCATATAAGCCTGTAAGGTTCTGAGGTTCTATTTCCTAGGTTCTGTTTTCTTGTAGCCACCGTGGTCGAGTGGTCTACGGCTTGTGTTGTGTATCAGGTCTCTGCTTCGTGCGGAAAGACTGCGGGTTCGAACTCAGCCGTGAACACGAGATGTTTTTCGTTGTTTTTTCGTGCCGTGAGCTCGCACATATCGGTAAGGCTTACTGGGTAAGCAGTCATGGCCCATGGGTACGCCCATCAAACCTCCCGGGATCATGGAGCTTCATCATTACCCCTACTCTAAGAATGTTAACCTTAAGAATTTGAAAAACCAATGTACTAAATGTCTATGTACAGTGTACTCGATTGGAAATAAAGATTGTTTGTTTGTTTGTTTCTTGCGTTATCAGTACGGGAACAGTCGTTGGAAGCAAGATCAGTAGCCGTAAGAAATTAGGACAAAGAATTAAAAAATTATTCTATATCTTATGTCCATCTGAATGGAATGAATTTTGCTTCTGTTTCCTTGGTGGTGAAATTTTTTTTTATATTATATGGCTAAATTTTGTTACATATCCACGTATTTTTGCATCCTCAACATCAGTTGTATGTGTTCTGCATAATTCTAAAGTTATTCATATCTTAGTTTATTTCCTTTATCATCAAGTTTTATTTGTATCTTTTGTTTATCATAAACACTTAAGCACTACTGTCATGTGCCGTAGTTAACCAACTTTATATTAGGCTACGAATTCTGCAAGTAAAGTACGGATCGGACCGAGTTTAACGAATTACCGCGATAATTTTGAAGTGAATTTACTTTTACTGGTTTTCGAAGCCATCCGAAGAGAAAGTGGAAACTTTGACAAGTACCTAAGAACCTTTTACAGAGAAACTGAAATTGTGACAGGAATCTGAGCTGCAGTGCAGTTGCTGGAGTCCAGGCTGGTGGGCTGAGTGTCACTACACTTGCCAGAAGCCTATTTGGAGGGCTCCAGTTCTACCAACCAACCAAGCCATCCGAAAATATGAACACAGGATTGAAGTCCCGGGTACCAATTTCGTGTGCTGTATGACAGCCAAGTAGAAGAAGAATAAAGTTGCTAACTATCATCCGTAAGAAAAATTAAAACTACCTGAAATTTCAAATAAATTGCAACATTTAAGAGAAGTGAACAGATTCTTGGAGTGGAACCACCCAGAATGAACTACCAGTAACTTTTTTCAGCCTGGGTGCTGAACTTCAGAGTAACAATAAAACATTCCTGAAGGTGTGGAGCTGCATGGAATCATCTCTTAAGCTCCAATAAATGTAAAACAAGAAGATGACAGCCAAGTATGAATAAAACTTTTGTACATATAGGGTGTTGTTCATTGACATGATAAATGTTTTTTGTAAATTAAAATTTATGCTATTATGAATTTGAAAGAGTATTAAATTGTAGTAATTCAACATAGTGCCTAGCACTAGCAGCTGCACATGAACCGTGTGCAGTTTTAATGCCGTATATATGGAGAATAATATATAGTCTAAATAGATAAATAAATTTTGACTGATATCAGGGTGAGATTTGTAGAAGGTATTTGTTAATATAATTTGTTAAAATAAATTGTTTATTTTATAGACCTCACAAATTGCTTATTCACTTACTGGAAAATTGAAATTTTATTATTTCATATTGGCTTTATTTATATCATTGTCATTGTACAGTTTTTTCTGTTTGTTTATTTATTGATTAATCATGACATGGTGATTTTTACTTGAAGTAGCTGTACATTTATGATCAGTGTACATATATAGTGTCTCTGCCTTGCTTATCTAAGCACAGACCAGTTGCAGAGCTTGGCAATGGCAGGGTGAAGGTTGCATAATTTCTGCCACAGAGATTCCAATTTTGTTTTAAATTATTTAAAATCCACAGTTTATAGTCAACACTATTACCACTTTGATAAAAGAGCTAAAAATGTAAATAGCCTCTAAAAATGTATAACTTCAATGCTTAAGAACGTTATTTTTAGTTTTTAAGTTATTACTTGAGGTATTAGAATCATATAGCACTCTGTGCTATATAGTATTTACAATCTCAGACAGTAAAAAAGACTATAACCTCTAGTAGTCATTTAGGAATGCAAAAACTATGTAATGTGGAGTTTGTTTGGTATTTATTCCTACTTTTGTGGCTGAAGTAATTATCTTTTCAATGAAAACCTCAAGTTTTTAAGATTTTTGAAGTTTACCAAGGCAACTTAGCCTATGTAATATTTCATAATAATTTTTACTAGCATTTGTGCACAATATGAGCTGAAATAATTGATCAGGATATAGTTAAGTGCTGTGGTAAGATATCATGGATAGCAAAGTGACATCAATATGTGCTGCTGTTGTGCACTGATAGCCAATAAATAATTTGTTATTATTTTATATTGGCAGATACCCTGTTTTCAAGTTTACAGTACATTTTATAGCATATTAAGTCCAAAATTTCTCTCTGAAATTCTTGAAAGATTAAATACATTCATAAATTAACTATCATATATGCTAACTTTATTCCAACTTTAGTGATAGTTAATATAATCTCTGACAATAGCTTTATTCCTACAAATATCTAACTTTCACCCTTCTATTAGCCACAAGAATTTCTGTGAAGTAAGAAAATACAGAGTATTTGCACTTCTTGTTTAGTAGATTTCATTGCCAGAATCACAACAGCAAAATTTCTATTTAAAGATCCCCATACAGAATTTAAGAAGCCCAAAATTTCTACTGAATATTGTCTTAATGCAGGATGTGGCAACAGTATAAAGAGCTCAGAATAAATGGGAATGTACAATAGATTTACCTACAAATTCTGCTACAGTAAAAATTTCATAAAATTTTGTGAGGTTTAATGACTGCTGGAAAGCTGAAGCTAGCAAACAACTGGTGGAGCCAGTGCACCTTCATGAGACTTTAGCTACAAATTTTAAGGTCTAGTCTGTAGGATTATGGAATGTGCTCTGAATAAAGTTTCATTTTATTTGTATAATTTTGTAATAAAATAGTAACATTTATGTAAAACTCTACATAATTTATTTACTTTATTGTATAGTTTGTTTGGAGTTTTAGTTTAAATTTTATTCTGTAGTCAAACCTGGTAACTAATTAGCCAAAACTGGACTCTATTTGTATTAATCCTATACACTGTAGCTTGATTTTGATATTCTTTCAGGGAACTCATTAATACAATTATGTTTATTATCTCTTGAAACAGTGATAATATTTTTGTTATTTTTATGAATTCTAAAAACTATATTTCAATTGATTTGTTCTACAAAGTATTCCTGTTGGCCATGCCATTAATTATACCTTAATTATACCTAGCATATGGAAATGCATAAGTATTAGTTATGTTTTTTATGAGAGAAATACTAATAATATTTATTTAAGAAATTTCCTAGGCTAGTTAGTGATCAAGAAATAAGCAAAACTTAGTAAAACAATGGTACAATATTTACATTCTGAATAGTTTCTTTCACACTTTGATTGGTCATGAGACATGCCATGATGCTTGGATACATAAGGCAAAACCTAATGAAAAAATAACATTGTTGCATGTGATCTAACCAGGTCAGCTTGATTATTTGTTATTATGCCTTCAAACTGCTCTACATAACACAAGAATTAATTAGGGAAATTGTTCTATGTGTATTTTTTGATGACAATTAACTTTTTAATAATTTTGTGAAGGTGTTTATTTTTTATCTCAATCAATAATTTCTTATAATTTAACCTAATTTAGAATTTAAAAATTCAAGAAAAAATGTTTCTGGAAACAATTATTCTCTAAGACCTGCACTGCATGGATGGGTTAACACGTTGACTCCGAAGTGGTACGTATGTGTACCACTTAGGTTAGGTTCTGTAATTTTTTCATATCCTTCTAGTGACTATGCGTCCAAAGTGAAGTTTTACACCAATCAGGCAATCGGAGTCAACGTGTTAATGGTTGTAAGCTATAAGTATTATCAAACATGTAGTATGTTTCACCATGAATAATCTTCAAAATTGAGGCACAGGATGCGGCAACATAACTTCCTTTTTAAATAACTTCCTTTTTCAATAACTTCCTTTTTCAATAACTTCCATTTTAAAGCACTTTGCACCTTGTATGATAAATAATTGGGGTAATTGTGTGAACTGTGAGATTTAACCCTCTGCCCCGTGGGTCCGCCGCAGCGCCTATCGCTGTATCCGGGGGTTTTAGGAAAAATTTAGGTAATTTTTTCGTTATAATTACACGGTAAATACATGAAATATCAATTTACACTAACTTACTTCTAGGAGTACGCACCGTGTTCTATCGAATAATGTTAAGTAGACCTCTCTAGCTAGGCTCTAAACAGTAATACAAACAGTAAATAATATGTACCGTCCTCACATGAGGACGCCCTGAGTGGCAGGATTATACACCTGTGCGTATCATTGCAATGCAATTACCAAGCAAATTAAAATAGCCTTGTTGCCTTTTATAACACTGCTTGTAGGATGTACAATGGTTACTGCCATTATTCACAAAGTCCAAGTTCATTGTTCAGATAATGAATGCATATGTTGTTGATGATATTACAAAGCTAATTCATACCCTGCATCGTATTGTAATCTATCTTTAGAGTACTCCTATTAACATGCAAAAAACAGTGAAGCGTCTGTGCATGTGAGAGACATGGTTCAGGGAGTGTGTTTTTATATCATTCATTTTATTTTACAGCCATCAGGTTTTATCTATGTTTCTTTTATTATTACTTTTATGACAAACTTTCTAATCCATGTTTTTTGTTACAGTTCCTTAGTTCCAAGAGCTGATGCGTTCGTCCAGATGTAAACCTATTGCTGGATGACTTTATGATATGTGTCCTGCACCACCATGTCAATTGTAAGTGGAAGCTGCTGCTGGGGTTCTCATGACTCTTGTATTTCATTAAGGATTTGTGACTCAGTTTGTGTGAAGGCATCACTTCATTGAATGAGATCAGTGCTATTGTTTTCTTGATAGGCTTTTATTAATTTGTCTTCTACTGAGTGCAGTAATTCTGGATGAGTTGTGTGAGAGTACTATGTAGAGAGGTTCATTAGTGTGAATTAGTGAAGGTGAGTTGTATAGATGTTCCTTATTGATGCTGAGAAAAAAGTGCTGTCAAATGAACAGCATTTGTTCAGTCAATTGATTTTTGTATGTGATACATGAAAGTGGTATGATGTCACATTTGTCTTTTATGTTCCACTTTATTAAGAGCAAATCTGGAAAGTTGGTTTGACATGGACACTGGAAAATTCTATCTTACGAGGTAAAATTAAAATTCTTCACCAATTTAGTTAGTTGAATTGCCCATTATATTGTATATTATCTGTGTAGTTACTGCAGTTGACATGATGAGTAATTGTAAACTATTGACCAGGCTTGTAAAATAATTTGTCAGTAAAACAATATTTGTAGAAATAATGTATTTCTCATTAATTTTAATGCTTATTTTTGTTTGCGAAGGTTACATAAAGGCTTCTAACCTAAGAAATTTAGTTAACTAAGAATTCTTAAATGAATAGCTATATTTTTGAACTTAGAATATCACTTACTCCTCTAGGTGATGAAACAGTGGTAGTGCAGAATCAGTTATGTTTTTTCTTTTTCAAGGTTAGAGTAAAACTGCTTTTCTCATTGCAAGTAAAAAAGCTGATTAATGTTTCAAGAGCCAAATGACAAGGGCATCCTATTTTCTGTATTTGCGCTTGTGAGAAGATGAGGTAGAGAAGGATTGTTAAGACAGGCATTGCTGAGAAACTTAGTTACCATCGTAGTAAGCCTGCATTCATTGCTTTCATGTAGTGTAGCAAAAACATGAGGAACAAAATTTTTGAAAAGCACTGTATGAATGTATATTTTTGAATAAAAAAATTTTTCACGTGGGAGGCAAGGCTCGAGGTTCTGTTTGTGGAGGGGAGAAGCAATTGGCTTGGGTAATAAATTGATCAAAAGGTTGTAGAAAGTGGGACTGTATTGTAAGTGAAAGTTTTTTGAGAAATGCTTTACAACGAGCCAGAAATATCAACTGGAGGCTAGAGCTATCAGTCCCGAAGCAAAATAACAGCTTCTCTGATTTAGATTTTAATCTATTTGTCATTTAAAGTGCTGGACTCTGGTCCTTTGTCTTAACGATATCTTTGACTCATGTTCAACATCCTGGTACGTTGAAAGACAAATATCAAATCGTAATTGATTTATGATCATAGTTTTACAACAGCTTCATTTGCATTGTTTGGCCTTTCAAACCCCAGGAGTTCAAATATTATTCTGCTAGGTGTGAAAATGTCTGTGCTGCATTAATTGTTAATTTAAAACCTGCCTTTAAGCCATACTCTGTTTCCAGGATGACAACTTCAATACACTACACGGTTACTTGAGCCAGACTGCTGCAAAACAAACACAACTTTTTCTGGATGCCATTGTAGAGAAATATACGTGCAAGAGCCTCAACATTGAGGCTCCTGAAGTTACTTTGGAAGACGTGTGCCCCGAAGATGAGTTCAAGCAGACCACGCTTGGGTACCTCATGAAATGTGCTGAAGATGGAGAAGCGTTCTATCTCTCTCCTAAAAAGCTCAGGCGTCTTGATGAGCTCAAGCAACGTAGGGAAAAGAAGTACAAATTCATTGAAAGACGGATCAAAAAGAGCGAGTTGAAGAGAACGTCTTTGAGCTTAAACACCAGTGAAGTTCGTGCGGATACAGAAGACGACTCTATATCTGTTACACAGCTGCTTGAGCACGATAATCATCCTCTTGAGAATATGAAGAATGAACGTGGTGAATCTCAAAGACAATCGCGAACTAAAAGTTCTTGTCACAATTTGAAAGGTGGCAACAGTACCAGTAGTTTACTATCGAATTCATCCAGCAGCAAGCGCTATGTTCTCCGTAAAGATTCTGCTGTGTTCAATGACGTAGGTTCTAGCGTGAAAAATGACGAGCAGCACAGCGTTAAAAACGGAAAGATACTACGTAGTGGGCGCTTGTACCCAAATTCAAAAGCAAGTGAAAAGAAGAATCTACGTGCAAAGAAGTTTCGTGAGAATTCTAGAAAAAAAATTTCTGGGGAATTGAAGTCATGTAATCGTGATGGGCTTAACTTGGAAGATAAAGACAAGTATGCCATAAAAAGAGCTAAAAATAAAGACACAGCTTCCGAATTGTCTAATAGCTTGAACAAATCTGCTCGCAATGCTAATGTTAACTCGACTCCTGAAGGCAGTGTGAGAACCCGAGCGTCCTTATCAACCCGTAATAAAGTGCGTTCCTCATCGTCGCTTCCTGATATGCGGAGAACTCGTTCATTTTCAAATTTCCAACAGTTTAATTGCAAGAATACGCCCTTCAGAAGAAAGTCATATCCCTCCACAAAGCCTCACATGCACAAGAAGTATCGGATTTGCGAAAACCGTAATCAGTATTGTAATGGAATGGAGTTTCCTTATTCTTTGAGATATCATGAAATTCTTAAGTCGCCTGGCGTTAAAAATGCTGGCAAAGTTCCTCAAGTTTGTGGCTCTGATTCCGTTCAAGATACCAACAATGTCTCACATATTTGTACTGAAATTACTGCTAATAATTGCCTTGCAACTGAGACACTCTCCAGGTTGCAAACAGAAACTGTTACTGTTGACCAACTACCGAAGCATAATATTCCCTCTTCCTGCTCAACTGAGCAAATTAGATTCGACCAAAGCAAAAACTGCGTTAACGTTTCGTCTTTTTTGAACACTTCAGAAAAGAAGACATGTAGTGCTGCAAATAGTGATACAGACGAAGCATATGGCAGTGAAGGTAGTGACTTATCATACATTGAGAATGTACCTCTCGCGGTTGCGAAAGGTTTTATGGATACTACACAGTATTCAATGGGAAGTAAAGAAGAATATTCATTAGAAAGCCCCAATTATGTACAGAAGATGAATTATACCCTGAAGCAGTGCATGCATTCTTTAAAAATTCCGTATTTTCGTGCAGGTAAAGTGAGAACTATTAAAAGAGTGGGACGGAGCAATAAAACTTCATCGTATTTAGTCCTCTTTGATGATTGCACGCACGGCTTTTTCAACAGCGTTGAAGAGTGTAAAGCTGCTCTGGCTTCTGCTAATCTAAATTTCAAAGATGCTCATCACTTCCAGTTTCTCTCTGCGGACAGTGAGTCAAACAGCCAAATGAAGTCTGTTCGTCCATCCATGTTAAACCCTTCGCAACTCTCTGTAATTTTTGAGGAGAATGACTCGATCTTGGAGGAATGTTTGGCAACCGACCACTTTGTTAAAGATCTACCTAATTGTACAAGTACGCAAGTGAAACCTGTTCATGTTGAGCCCTACGTACCGATGGAGGCTTTCAATAATGAAGTGCAGCCGTCCGATGTTAATCCAGATTCTTCCTCTCATACTTCTCAAGCTGCTAAATTCAACTCCTCCATTGGTAGTGAAAAGCATTCTGATAACGGGGATGATTCTCCTACACTTGCGTGCAGTTCCAAAATGAATTTTGGTAGTACTCTACATTGGGAAGATTTGGTAGCCAATGCTAAGTCTGAGTCGTACATCAAGAAGCTGTGTTTGTCTGAGAGCGATATGAACAAAATTCGTGAAATTACTTCTACGATCAATGCAAGCTTGCTAGCAACAGGCTTCGTTGATTCTTCAAAAACTTTAAAGAAAAATGCCACCTTTTCAGAAAACTCGGTGCTCAGTCCTATGCCTTATGTAGATCCTAACAAGGAAACCGTTGTGTCTGGTCAGACGCCAATATTGAATACAGCCAGCAGTAAAAGTATTTTAAAGCAATCTGAACATATGAGTGAAGTTTTTGTGCTGAATTCTCGTCCTGTCTTGTCAGAGGTCACATCACCTGACTTAGTGGGTGCTAATAATGTTCCTGCTCAAAGTGCTTTCGCTAGTGCACTTACAGAGCGTCAAAATGAATTCAATTTCCAGAGTGAATGTGTTTTTGATGCCAGTTCGACTCGTGAACTTCAGTATGGTGAAGTTTGTGAAAATTCGGCAGATGTAATTATCAAGGAGATCACGAAATCATCACCTCTTACTCCTAGGAACAAAGCTCGGATATCTAGTAGAGGAAAAGAAGATAAATCGACGAGTGTACCCGCTGTACCTAAATCTCGAGCTGCTTCGACCCAAGTGCCTCCACGTCTGTCCAATTCTTCCGCTGTTACGGTTGATGAAATGCCGCATACTCGCTCCTCAGAGACTGAGCCAAAAACTAAACCTGCATCCCAAGAGATAAGTAACTCGAACAAGTCCAACTCCTCTCGACCACTTTCTTTTGATTCCAAGAGCTCTGGACGTCGATCGTCTTTCAGTTTTCAAGACAGTGACGACAGCTGCGAGGAAGAACTTGAGGAATGGTTGTCGAGACCTGTCCTTTCTTGTTCCGAATCTCGGACTGACCTTCCTCCCATCACTAGTTTGTGTCAAAAGTTCTCTGAGAAAATGTGCGACTCCGTTTCCTCCAAAAAGCTCATTGACTCTATGCTGTTAGAAGAAGAATGGTGAAGCAACTCAGTGTTAATTTAATGTTAGAAATACCACTAGCAGTTTGCCATTTTCATTGGTATTTATGTGAGGCCACATTGTATCTTGTTTTTTCTCAATAATTTTTCCACTTTGATCTCCCACCAACTGCCTCTCTATCCATTCTTCAACTTTCCTCCTTTCCGACTCTCCTAGTTTTCTCCCTTACCGTTCTCTAACTTACCTTCGGCTTTCTTCTACTAGTCTTCTTCATTTTTTTCTTATTCCATTTCTCTCGTATCTTTTCTCTTCTACCTCCTTTATTTTCGTTTTCTCGTTCCTCCTTGTTTTATCTCCTTTCTTTTCTTGCCTTCTGAATCTCTCTCGTCTCCAGACTGATTCCAAACTCCAGACTGATTTCAAACTCCAAACTCCAGACTGATTTCAAACACCAGACTCGAGACAGGTTCCAAACTCCAGACTGATTTCAAACTCCAAACTCCAGACTGATTTCAAACTCCAAACTCCAGACTGATTTCAAACTCCAAACTCGAGACTGGTTCCAAACTCCAAACTGATTTCAAACTCCAAACTAGAGACTGGTTCCAAACTCCAGACTGATTTTAAACTCCAAACTCTAGACTGATTTCAAACTCCAAACTCGAGACAGGCTCCAAACTCCAGACTGATTTCAAACTCCAAACTCGAGACTGGTTCCAAACTCCAGACTGATTTCAAACTCCAGACTGATTTCAAACTCCAAACTGATTTCAAACTCCAAACTCCAGACTGATTTCAAACTCCAAACTCGAGACTGGTTCCAAACTCCACACTGATTTCAAACTCCAAACTCCAGACTGATTTCAAACTCCAAACTCCAGACTGATTTCAAACTCCAAACTCTAGACTGATTTCAAACTCCAAACTCGAGACAGGCTCCAAACTCCAGACTGATTTCAAACTCCAAACTCGAGACTGGTTCCAAACTCCAGACTGATTTCAAACTCCAGACTGATTTCAAACTCCAAACTCCAGACTGATTTCAAACTCCAAACTCCAGACTGATTTCAAA
>VCRD01001114.1:61618-90303 GCA_006783055.1 Trinorchestia longiramus
GATGGCACGAGTACATTAGTACTTAATAATCATCACTCCTCTTCACTTCATTATTTCTTGGGTACTCTTACGAACGTGCATCTCACCACATAAAGTTCAGACATTCTCCTCACTATTCTGTAACAATTGAAATTGTCCTTATTTCTGGATCAACCCTTATGTCGAGACAACGTTGTCGAGTGTGTGGTAGTAAATAACCTGAATATAGCTCCGAAAAAATGTAAAAGCATTCGCTTGGCTTCTCTATGTTCCGCTACTCTAAGTCTGAAGCGAAAAAACACCCTTACTTCTGGTCTGTTCAGGTGATTTTCAAGGAAAGTCAGGTCTTATCCTCGACCATTCATTTCATCCAGCGAGCTATCTCTGATGTTGCATTCAAATGATGGATAAGTATTAACTAGTGCAAATTGTAAGGGAGCAATCAAGATAAATGTACACATTCTGCGTGGAAACTGCTGTTTGTGCCTCGTCAAAGTCTATCTATGAGACACCTAATAAACCTCTTATTTTTCATGCAGTTTAGACGCAAGAGAAGTAACGTTTATGCCTGCATTTTTATGACGAGGGAACAACTAATTTATATGCAAGGTGACGACACCATAGACTATTCTATTCTGGTCTCCGAAATTTGCTCTAAATTATTGCCTTACGAAGTTAGTAGCTCGATTTGGATTCGTGCCGGTGCAATGAGAAGGAAACTTACTGTCGTAAGCTTGATGTCTGTTTAGGTGGAGAGGCTGCACCAAACTAGCAAACATTTCTATGGCTCCAGCACGAGTTTTACGGAGTTTGTAACTTCTGCCAATGGAACTGAAGAGCAATTTAATCCCTTCTTTCAGTTATTGAAGTTGCTGCATGTTTGTAGTCACATTTCATTGAAACGTGACGTTTGCAAGCCTGAATTTTTGAATAAAGTTGTTTTTGTAAAGATAACATGAATATGTCTATTTTTAGAGTCCAGTAACTACTGTAGAGTATTCTGGTCACTTCTTTACTCGACAAAGCATAGTAGATACATGAATTAATCCATTTTAAAATTTATGTAAAAAAAAGTGTATATAGTGTATAGTATAGTTTTGACTTCTGTCAACAAAAGTGTATAATATTTATTTCCTAGTCCAGTTAGTTAATTCTTTGAGTAGTATGAAAACACTTCAGTCGTGGCTCATTTTCTTCCTGAAATCATTATACTATTCATATTTATCAGCTACAGACTCAGATGTCCCTTTTCTGGAAACCCCATGATCAAAATTGATCACTAAATGTCGACATTTTTATTTAGGCACAGTCCACAAAGTTTTGATCACATTTGGTGTATCAGGTTGAGGGCTGTTAAAGACTTCAGGGCTAAGCCAAGGGCACATCTTTCATAAAACACGTCATACGATGTACTTTTCCATACCTTCAACACATCAGACACAAAATAGAAGGTTTTGGCCATAGGTCGTCCTATTGTGGGCACTGTAGGTAAGTCATGGAAAATGTAATCTCTAGCGAAGAAATTAGCCTGCACCGAACTAATGATGTTGTGCATCATGTCTATAAAGAAGCAAGACACTGGGAATCTTGTCATGTATTATGGTGGTGCTGAGAAACGTTTTTTTTGTAAAAGTTGTTAACATATTAGGGACTGCCTGGAATTGTCAAGTTTTTGTGGACTATTTGTCCTCATTCTTGTTAATTTTAATGAAAAAAAGTTCCTCATCTGGTTTTAGCGAGTTAGGTTCTCTATTTTGTATCAGTATATTTAAAACTGAAGCGGTTTGAACGCTGACCTAAGATTTCACCATGACGCTTCGAACACACTATTAAAGTACCAAAAACTACTTATAGATATAATCAGATGTACCTCTACGTAAAGATTTGAATCGCATTTTTCCAACGAGAGCACTTGAACCTTAGATAAAAGTATGGTTTTTTATTTGCTATAGATTTCAGTCATCTTTTTCAATTAGTAGTAAAATAAGGTGACCACGCTCTTGTTTATTCAGCTGAGGATCTAAATTAAAAAATTCTTATGCGGCTGCGTGCAACTCAGGCTACTGGAGACCCACAAAAAAGTTTACTGAAATTTTATTATTGTTATTGATTGGTATCTAGAATACTATGATAATTGCATGCATAAGATAAATGTGTTGCTTGCTGTTGCACGTATGAATCGAACTTCTTTCATCACGCATGTCTAGTTCAGAAGAGCACCCGTTACTGTGGGGGTTCCAGATACCGGTAAATAATAATAAATTTCAGGTAATTTTTATTCAGCCTGCAGAATGCGTACTG
The DNA here is from genome assembly GCA_006783055.1 of Trinorchestia longiramus. Lineage (NCBI taxonomy): Eukaryota > Metazoa > Arthropoda > Malacostraca > Amphipoda > Talitridae > Trinorchestia > Trinorchestia longiramus. The sequence continues at coordinate 63,899 of VCRD01001114.1, forward strand.
TAGACAGGTAAATGTTATGTGGTACTTGGTGATTACTGGGCACTTTCATGTGGTACTTGGTCATCGGTAGAGATTAATATGTGGTACCTAGGGTACTTATTGATTGCCAGGGACTTTTATTTTTGGTACCTGCTGATTGCCAGGGACTTTTATTTTTGGTACCTGCTGATTGCCAGGGACTTTTATTTTTGGTACCTGCTGATTGCCAGACTTTATTTTGGTACCTGCTGATTGCCAGACTTTATTTTAGTACCTGCTGATTGCCAGAGACTTTATTTTGGTACCCGCTGATTGCCAGAGACTTTATTTTGGTACGTACTGATTGCCAGGGACTTTATTTTGGTACCTGCTGATTGCCAGAGACTTTATTTTGGTACGTACTGATTGCCAGGGACTTTATTTTGGTACCTGCTGATTGCGAGGGACTCGTATGGTACCTATAGGTACCCACTGAATGCCAGGGTTCTGTTGCGAGTCTCGCACCAAGGGAAGTTTTCAACCTTGCAGGGAGCCATTCATTTTTATTAAAACGAGAGACCTGAAGGCTTTGTGTCAAAGGTCAGGAACCTAAAAGTAAGAATATAAGATGGAATAAAATCGAGCCTTTTGGTCCATTCTTGGGTTGCTACCCAAGTCCTATGTCGTCGAAAGTAAATGCATCAATTACGCACGTACACCCCAACCATTCAGTCAGCGAGCCATGTGTCGTGTAGTAGTAGCGAAGAATGGAAAGCGTTTCCTGCAATAAAAATCGGTAAAAATAAGTGATAAAATTCTCAAATTACTATTCCAAACCGCGGTAATTATAGAGACCGATTTTACTGTTTTTAATGGTGAAACTTTTTATTGAACTTCCTCTATACTTCGGTTTTTATTTTACGCGTTTGTTCATATACGAAGAGTACAGCGAAGAGCTCGTACACAAGTATGGAAAATTGTAAGGATAAACCCTGAACGATAAAGCTTTGACTTTCTTTGTCTTAGCAGATGCCATTCTAAGAAAATTTAGATTTCTATTTTGTTTATTTTCAATCAGAGTCTGTTGTTGACTTTAATTTTATTAATACGGAACGTTTTTCCTTAGCAGAATTTCGTCTAAACTTAAGCAACAATATTATCAAAGAAATGCTTCATTTTTCTGTTGAAAACACATTTTCTTCATCAGCGGGTCTGTTGGAACATGTAGGTCTGAACTGAAAAGAACTGGCAGGCAGAAATAGGTGGGGTGAAGTATTATATAAAGAACACTTTCTATTTACCTATTCATTGTGGTACTGAAGTATGATGTCGCTTCTATACAATATTAATACCAGTATATTAGGTTAGACACCGAGCACGTCTAGTCATAGAGATTTAAAGCATTTTTAGTTTTAAATGGAAACAGTCGCTGTAGAAGGGATAGCTTAGTTCCTTTACCTATAGTTTATTTATCATGATATAAAATGATCTGAGCTGACAGTCGATCGGGTATTCTATAATTTTTTCCAGTATTACGTTTACTTTTTTGTATTTATTTACTTTATTTTTGCTCTATTTTTCAACTTATGCAGCTATTCATTTCGCCTTGTGCGTACTTCTTTTTACGTAAAACTTCTCCAAATGATCAAATTTTACAATTAAGGCTTATATGTGAAGCACTGTGGTGGTTAAACCGGGAATCCATATAATAATAATAATAATGTACGCGAGGCAGTTTCTTGATTACTCTCCGTATGATGCACGTTCATTATCTCTCATAGAACTAGGTCATGACACCTCATCAGCGACCTTTTGTTTGGTTGGCAGGTGTCAAATTTTATTCCTGTTCCTTGCTTGTTATTTTGCTTTCTAATTCCTGATTTTCTTGTAACACTCGTGAAAGCTTGTTAGCTCTCCTGTGTCACGTGTGGGGGCTCACTAGAACTATCACTTCACATGCTCTTATAATTAATGGCTTTCCCTAGAGCTCAAGCGAACGTTTTTATGCAAGAGTTATCACGGAGCAGATAACAAATTTCCTTAATCGGTTTAATTTGTTTGTAGAGTGGAAATTAGTAGTTAGCAGTGAGCTGTACGACAAGAAGAGTGCACTAAAATCACCTAAACACACGTGCAGATGAACTGACAGCAGAGAAACTGTCGATGTGAAGTTGTAAACTGTTGATGTAAGCAAAACACTATTGATCTATTGATGTAAGCAAATAAAATGGCGATGTAAAAATATAAACTATCGATGTAAGCACACAAAGTATCGGTATAAACATAAACTATCAGTGCAAACATAAAGAACTATCGGTGTAACACACAAATTATCGATATAAACGTACAAAATATAGATGTAAGCAGAAAATATGGATGTAAAGAGAAAATATCGATGTAAACATACAAAATATCGATGTAAACATACAACATATCGATGTAAACTCACAAACTATCGTTGTAAACTCAAACTATCGTTGTAAACTCACAAACTATCGTTGTAAACTCACAAACTATCGATACAAACATACAAAATATCGTTGTAAACTCACAAACTATCGTTGTAAACTCACAAACTATCGTTGTAAACTCACAAACTATCGTTGTAAACTCACAAACTATCGTTGTAAACTCACAAACTATCGTTGTAAACTCACAAACTATCGTTGTAAACTCACAAACTATCGTTGTAAACTCACAAACTATCGTTGTAAAATCACAAACTATCGTTGTAAAATCACAAACTATCGTTGTAAAATCACAAACTATCGTTGTAGACTCACAAACTATCGTTGTAGACTCACAAACTATCGTTGTAAACTCACAAACTATCGATGTAACAACCCAAGCTCTAGATGATACTTTTAGTTAAGACGGAAAAATTAGCGCTAGGACTTGCTTCAGTCGCTGTCCCACACTACAGCCAGGACACACAGTGCGGCCAGGACACACAGTGCGGCCAGGACACACAGTGCGGCCAGGACACACAGTGCGGCCAGGACACACAGTGCGGCCAGGACACACACTGCGGCCAGGACACACAGTGCTGCTGTGAGCTAGCGCCTGCTGCTCTGGGTGTACTGCTGGCCAGGAGCGTGAGTCTAGTTGTGCTATTTCTTATTAATAGCTTTAAGTAAATCGTGTGAATGTGTGCTTAATATATGCATGTTATCAATGAAATATAAAAACATGGGTGGCAACCCATGACAATCAAAAGTTCGAATTCCTTTTAGAAATAGCCAAAAAATGAATGTATTTTGTATCTTAATAGTCCGGTGACATGCGACTTCTCTCTTGAAGAGGCAAGCTTCTTATCGGAATTGGATTCAGTCGTTAATTGATTTTATTTTTTTGCGGCTTGTCTCTATTGATGTGTTGTTTGAACTGATTTGAGTTGTCTTTATTAATATAGGTTGTTCTTACTGAGGTTACTTTAATTGATGAATATTGTTTTGTCTTGGTTAGTCCTAGTATGCAGATAACATCTCACTGATCATTAGAGTGATAGGCTCATGAATGGCCTAGAACTCATTACCTTCTTCTAATTTTGGGCTTGCTTAAAGTGGTACTGTTTGTCGTCATATTTTTTCTCGTAGATATTTTGTTTGTAAATTCTTTCCCGAAAACCAGTCTTGATAAATTTCTCCTCTTACGCCAGGTAGATTGCTATTTCTATGGTTTTGTGATAAGTTTTATTTCTTATCTATTTTAATTATTGATTAGGTACTGTGAAATGCATTTTCTTTGTTCTCTTCTTCATTTATCGCTGAAGTAATGTGAAATACGCTTCATTTGTTAGCTTTTTATTTTGCGGTTAAGTAATACGAAATATTGATATTCTTTATATGTATTTTGTTTCTTCTGAAATAGATAATTTACTTCAGAGTACACTACTCTTTATTCGTAGTGTTTTTGCAACATATTCAGAATTGACCAATTTTTTATTCTTCCATGTGATAAAAATCGTTGTTCGACTTGTTCATTTCCAATAACGATTGTTTTTGAATTAAACTCATATTCTTTTTAGAAGGGAGACCGAAGTGTCCCAGTATTTCTATCTAAAATTCTGTGCTACTTGATAGGAAGAAGGCAGCGCATAAGCTCTATTTGTGGCATGCATTAATGAACTGATCTGCTGGTCTGTAGTCAACAGCTGCGACATTGTGTTGTACTCTTAAAGCTTCAGGAGAGTTGCAGTTCCATGCAGTATTTAGTTTTATTTCAGCTCATAAACATTACTGACCAGAAGACAACGATGAAAGTCGGTAACAATTTACGAAATTTTCGTTAATGAAGACCAACATGAAATTCACTCGATTTTTGCTAGTAATGGTCACTGTCAGTCGTTATTCTCTAGATTTTCACTAGTAATGGTTACCGTCAGTTGCTATTCCCTAGATTTTCACTAGTAATGGTTACCGTCAGTTGCTATTCCCTAGATTTTCACTAGTAATGGTTACCGTCAGTTGCTATTCCCTAGATTTTCACTAGTAATGGTTACCGTCAGTTGCTATTCCCTAGATTTTCACTAGTAATGGTTACCGTCAGTCGCTATTCCCTAGATTTTTGCTAGTAATGGTTACCGTCAGTCGCTATTGCCTGGATTTTTGCAAGTAATAGTTACCGTCAGTTGCTATTCCCTAGATTTTTGCTAGTAATGGTTACAGTCAGTCGCTATTCACTGGATTTTTGCAAGTAATGGTCACCGTTCTCCGTCTCACTCGACCGCTTTGAAATAGAGGGAACTGTGAGATGATGTGGTTAATGCGTCCTGCAAATTTGCGGTGCATGCACGGAGCCTCGTCCAAACTACTTGCTTATATCCGTGACTCAGCTGATTATTGTTTTGGGTGGATTGACTAAATCCTGCCATTTTCATTATGTCTGAGAATTTGTACGAGTATGCATCAAATGCTGCAGAAAACTATTGTGGGTTTAGTTTTGTAGTTATTTTTTGTCATTCCTTTTCCCATCTCTGTTAAGCTTGTGGGGCGGCCGACATTCCGTGTAACCGACCCCTTGCACGAAGTGTATACTTTTGATTCCTTTTTTACTCTTGAGTTTTTCTCGACTTTTATATTTTTAATTGCCAACGGGAACTGTTACACTAATTAGGACACTGAAATTTTTTCGCCCTTGTGATGTTCCGTTAAGCTAAATCGTCACTTAGTTCCAGTGTGATGATTAACTTCATTGAGCGGAACCGTCTGTCTACTGTAAACTTATTAACATTGTGTACCAAAGCATCGGTTAGCTAATCGTGCGAGGAACTATGCGAAATCGTTGTAATTTTAAGCCCAAAATAAGTATTTTAAACCATCGTCCCAGCAACATCACTCGAGTCCAGTGTTTCTGGTGAGCATGAGGGCAGAAGCTTGTTGTAGACGTCACGTTGCTTGTGATACAAGTCTTCTGTTTAGTTGCTTTAGCTATGATGGTTTTGGGAGTCAGGTTGTCTTATTCTTTTATCCACTGTCAATGGACATTACTTGTAATTGAGTTTTCTCCTGTTAAAGATTTTTCGTGTTCTATTTTCCTCTTTTCTAATGTCAATTAGGGTTTTACCTAAGTGCTTCCCTGTTGAAGATGTTATTGATGAAGTGTTCATATTTTTGTCCGACGAAGTGAACGCTCGGTGAATAGGTTTATCAGGTCATCCCATAAGTTCTCTCCGAATTTTACCTTTTTTAAATTCAACGAAATTTAAAGAGTATTTTATAATGTCTAATGGAACTGAACATTGTTTTTATGTTTAGATGCATTTAAACTGATAAAATTTTATTTGAGAACAATAAAATTAAATTTTGTTTGATTAAAACCCTGCTAACATTGGAGTACCCAAGAATCATTTGAGGCACATAATGCTTTATGAGTTCAAGAAAGGAAACTCAGCAGCCAAAGATGCTAGAAACATTCAATCAGTTTATGGAGAGGAATGTGTGAATGAAAGAACTCGCCGAAGATGGTTTGCGAAATTCAAAGTTGGAGATTTCACCCTTGAAGATGACGTCCAGTTGAGTTTGATGAAAAGCTTCGTGAAGCAGCCCTTGAAGAAAATCCTGCTTTATCAGCTGAAGAATTGGCAGTGGTTCTCAGTTCAAACTATACAACTGTTCATCGTCGTCTTCAGAAAATTTGGAAAAGTTTCTAAACTTTGAAAGTGGGTGCCTCATGAATGGAAATTCGGACAGAACTCATGGTATGACCTGATACTATCGCCATTATTTGCGTGCTGTAGAAGCTTAGGGCCTCTTGAGTATAAGTAACACAAAAAATTCATTTATTCTCATTGGCTAAAAACACTGCGAGGTTAATCTCCAATAAATTCCACATCTAAATCCGGGTTTTATAATGACCACATTAGCACTCAAACTGATAACAAGACGCGTGCCTCAATCACAATTAAATTCTGAACACTGTACGGTGATGCTCCATCGTCATCGCTGCTTGCAATTCTCTTATCAGTTGTTCATGCCAGTTAAGAGGACGTTGTCACTTGCATCACATTACTCTTACTTATGGTGCTCACTTACAATAATTTGATCTCTTGGCGAGTCTTGGGAATTGCTCGATATCTTTGTTTTGATTAAATTCTTTCTTGGCAAAACCGTGTATGTCATGACCAATGAATGAATTGATTGCAATTCCTGATTTAGGTTGTAAGATGTAAAACTTTATTGAAGCCATAGTGACTGTGGGGAATTATCCGCGCGTATTCCATGACACATCTTACTTTCTCACATACGTCATGGATTGAAAGTATAACGATGATTTCCAAGTATGATTTTTGCACTCCTTAACCTTAGCTTCTTTAGTCTCAACAGAAGACTCACCATGTAGTTATTTCAGCGACGTAGATCGCTTAATGGAGACATTGGGACGTAGACTACGAGGTCAATTAATGGAGACGTTGGAACGTAGACTACGAGGTCAATTAATGGAGACATTGGAACGTAGACTACGAGGTCAATTAATGGAGACGTGTGGGACGTAGACTACGAGGTCAATTAATGGAAACATGTGGGACGTAGACTACGAGGTCAATTAATAAAGGTGTGTGAAGTGCCTCAATGTTTCAATGACGTTAACCCAAGTTTCTTTTAGAAACAAAGCCATCTGAAACAGAAGGAAACTGAAATATTTGAGTCGCTTCTATCAGAAATTTTTTCCAATTGAAATTATTAAAATTATTCTAGAATACAAAAACAGTTCTTGAAGCGTTTGTCTATGAATTGAACAAACACGTTACACAATTTGCTATATAAATACTGGACGCTTCCACGATAGCAATGCACACAGGGTTATGCATTGCATGGCAATGTCATTTTCATTTTTCCAGCCTATACAGTAGCTTCTCATACAGCCCCGGCCGTGTCATCCTTCATAGTTGAATAAAGCTCAGGATTTATCATCGATTTAATGTTATTCTGTTACTGATTGGTCCCTAGGAGTCTCTACCTCACGTCATACAGATGGACGTTAAGAATAGAAAACACGGTGGTAATACCTGTGCAATATAGCTACACGGAAATGAAGTTAATTGTTGGACCAGTATAAGGAGCTATACATCTCTCGTTACATAAAGCTTGTTATAGGACCAGCTTAAGGACTTGAACATCCTGTAAAATAGAGCTTGTTATTGGACCAGTTTAAGGACCCGTAAATTAAAGCTTTGACGGCTCTAAGGACCCGTAAATTAAAGCTTGTTATAGGACTGGTCTAAGGACCCGTAAATTAAAGCTTGTTATAGGACTGGTCTAAGGACCCGTAAATTAAAGCTTGTTATAGGACTGGTCTAAGGACCCGTAAATTAAAGCTTGTTATATGACTGGTCTAAGGACCCGTAAATGAAAGCTTGTTATAGGACTGGTCTAAGGACCCGTAAATTAAAGCTTGTTATAGGACTGGTCTAAGGACTAGAACATGTCGTAGCTCGAGTCATCCAGGTTGTCCCTAGTAACGCAGTTGAGATACGCAAGAGCGTGCGACCGCCGTCGCTGCTTCGCGTCTTGCTGCAAGGCGAACGAGTGATGGGACACATGCTGGGTTCCTCGACCTGTTTCTTGTGTGCCTTGTACCATTACTTTCAAACTCTAGTCCACGTCCTTCAGGAGATAGAGGATAAAGTGTGATTAAGGTATGTGTGCATGATTAAAGTGCCTGTGCGTGATTGTGGGTTGTGGGATTTGAGCTGGATGAAGATGCTTGTGCGTTATGGAAGTGCGTGTGCGTGATAGAGATGGTTGAGTGTGATAGAGATGGCTGTGTGTGATAGAGATGGCTGTGTGTGATAGAGATGGCTGTGTGATTGATGCCTTTACATTAGACGGCATGAAACTTGGATAGCAAACCAATAACGAACGATTCAGGTCGTTCGTGTTGCCAGGTTGGATTTTGAACAATAAACCCTAGGCTTATCGTACTTGTGTGCGTGAATTTTTATGAACCCGTTTGCCTTGCAGTGAGTTCATGAGTCTAACCGTTCTAGTCGGCTCGCATTCCAGCTTCATTATTGTAAACTTCGTTGAAATTAAAGTTATTTCCTCAATATTTTTCGTAGCACGTCGATGATTTACTGTAAAATAATACTTGTAAGTAATCCTTTTTCGCTCCTATTTCAATTTTTGTTTCCACTAAAATGTTGACGATAGTTTATTAATGTCTTCCGTTCTCTGATTTTCAACTGTAAGTGAAAATTAACAGTGCTTACTAATTTAGCCAAGTACAATATATTTAAGGCAGTTTCACTCGGTATTAGAGAAAACATTGGTCATAATGTTGAGTACCCCATATTTCTCTGTCACGACTTAATGTTTTAAAAACATTAACTTGAATTAAAATGTTTGAAAGTTCATTGTAATTTGCTTCATGAAATGATTTCTTGTACGAAAATGGACTCGTATGGATTGAAAGTAAGTTCGGAAAAACAATTTACAGAAGCACCGGGCCATGGTCTGTGTCTACAGGAATTTGGTGAAAGGAAGAAGAGGTCGTGGTGAGTCCCTGACTCGGATGATGAGGGTGAGATCGAAGTGAAGGTTGAAAAAGAGCAAGAGTTACGGGAAAGTGTTCATCTTGTAAATTACGAGGTAAAACTTGATCGCTATCTTTACTGCATTAGGGTCGTATGATTCGGAAACGTCTTTGTAGCGTATTAAAATATGAGGGTTATTTTCGAAGACACTCGAGGTTTTTATGTGGGACTTCTGTTATCAAGATCACTGCAACGTCGTGGTGTCTGTGAGCTCAACGACAGATTCTGGTTAGCGAGTGTTGAAGTTTAACTTCTCAGTCGCACAATGATTAAAAATTATCCAGAAGTATTAGAGTGAAACCTTCTGCTCTGCTCCAGGTATCTATGGTGTTCAACTGAACATCACAGTTCACTCGTGAATGGTACAAATTTTTGTTCCTACTAATTGAGAATCGATTTTATCGAAGAAAAATTCTTAATCTTTATTAATGCACAGAATTTAATCAAGAACTTGAAGAGTTGAATGTCTGGTGGAAAGAGTACATGCATTCATGAAATAATAAGTTCTTCTAAAGCAGTGACACGCGATACTTGGTCCCTGTAATTCGTGGTTGACTAGAGCCTCAAGCAGCACAACACGATCCTAGAAAGTGACAGGGGCGTGAACTCGACGTCAATTAAACCACTGGTATTTGTGCTCGAGTTATCCAAGAGCTGAACTTGACGCAGAGTGTCGAGTGATGTAGTTAGTGTAAATATCATTATGTAGGTTCACCTGCCTACTTGACCGTTTTAATTTTCATGTTCTTCATTTGCTTCATTTATTCTCAAATGAAATATTCGTAAGAGTGGCGCCGAATAATGTAATCATTCGGAGAAGTGCTCGTGTGTTTTTAATAAATTCCAAAGTTTTCTTAATTTAGTTGACGGTTATGTTTTAAAACAGATGGACTATACAGGGCGTTCTGTAATTATCGTTACATTTCATTTTGAAATCAATTATTTACAATGGCATGTCATTTTCTTTACAATTTTAATGTATTAACGAAATTTATTTTCCATCCATATCATGTGTTATGATGCGTAAAGACTTGGATCGTAATTTGAGCCGTCACCACGATACACAACGCACGATTAGCCTGGGTGATGATCCACGGTGTCATGAGTGTAGCATTCATTTCTGCAGGAGTTGTGGAAATCCCTTCCTTAGTTGTGGACCGAAATCCCTTCCTGAGTTGTGGACCGAAATCCTTTCCTGGGTTGTGGACCGAAATCCTTTCCTGGGTTGTGGACCGAAATCCCTTCCTGGGTTGTGGACCGAAATCCCTTCTTGGGTTGTGGACCGAAATCCCTTCTTGGGTTGTGGACCGAAATCCGTTCCTGGGTTGTGGACCGAAATCCCTTCCTGAGTTGTGGACCGAAATCCCTTCGTGGGTTGCGGACCGAAATCCCTTCGTGGGTTGCGGACCAAAATCGCATTCTGGATTGCGGACTATGATGCACAGGGCTATGCATAATGCGTACGAGCGGTTGTTGATACACAACTGAGTCATGGCACAACTAATGCATGACAAGCGATCTAAACGCACTAGTATTGACCCATGCATATTTTGTGACTTTGATGTAACTCAACTCGTGCGACTTAGTAAATTTACTTCTCTCCGTTTCATTATTTCCATATTCCATGCAACCTGGAGATTAATATTCTAAATTTGCCTTATTTTAAGATTTATCTTCTAAACTAGCTTCACTTTAATGCGGTTAACATACTAAACTTACCTCAGTCTTTAAGCTGGTTATGATTCTAAACTTGCCTTAGTCTTGAAGGACGTCCGTAATGTAAACTTGCTTAGTCTTCCAGGAGATTAATATTCAAACTTGCGTCAGCTTGTGAGGAAGGAACAAGTGAATGTTGAGTATCTCATTAGAAAGTTAGCGTGACGAGCTCGCTGCTTGCGACCTTACAGTGACTTGCATGCTGACCATTTTACTAGGCGGGGCACCAGGAGTTTGTGTTCATCTTTTTATGTGTGCCCTCGCACCGCGGCTCCTGTACAATGCAAGCAACGCAGTGTAGAGACTTCTATTCTGGCACAGTTATAAATGTTTTGAAACGGTTACATTTGAAGCAGTTTCGGATGCATGAAAGAAAATTCCTGATCAGAAGATGAATGTTTGTTGATGGGTTTGTGTGGAAAAGTGGGTATTCTTGCTCTGAAACTGTTGCTGGGAAACATTTGGTTTGTGATCTATTGTTGTGAAGGTGCAACTGGAGTTTTCGTGCTCACGGAAGTACAGTTGTAGGTCACCAACTTAATATAGATTTTAACTAACGTGCCTGTGTTTTTCTTGTCTTCACGACGTGCTCAACCTAGTAACAGAATTTCAGCTTTTGAAAGCAGCTTTCATGTTTCATGTTTTATAACTGACAATGAAATACTAAAGCCAATGTAAACTGTGTTTTATATTAAGTGCAGGATATGATTCACATTACAACAATCAAAGTGTGATACGCGTTTTACTTTTAATATTAGTTCTAGTTAAGAGAACACGGTTCAACTTTATAGTGACGGTATCGTTAGCAATTATGAATATTAACTTGATACTTCGTAGCAAATTAATTCTACAGAATGCAACTGTCGATGAGATAATAATAAATTGAAGTTAGCTACATGTATTTCGTATATGTAGCTTAAATGTATCATCTACTGAGATTCGTGGTATCTGCCATTTTAGCAGTGTTTAAAAATATTGAGTTGGATCAAGCAATCTAAGTTTTACTGGGTTATGTATTCTTGAGTTATTTTGATCTAAAATATTATATTTCTGTAGCTCAGCATGTAGAAATAGTAACTTAAATCTCCTTAGCAAATTACATATGACTGAATGTAAGGGCACTCAAGTGTGTCTGATAAATGCATCGTTAAAAAATTGTCCTTGGAATGGTCGCGCGACGATTGTTTAAATGTTTGAGAGTCTCGTAGCGTTACTCAGTATCGCTGCAGGACTTTGTGCTGTGTGTTAGTTATTATTTGATCGCTGCGGGACTTTGTGCTGTGTGTTAGTTATTATTTGATCGCTGCAGGACTTTGTGCTGTGTTAGTTATTATTTGATCGCTGCAGGACTTTGTACTGTGTGTTAGTTATTATTTGATCGCTGCAGGACTTTGTGCTGTGTATTAGTTATTATTTCATCGCTGCAGTACTTTGTACTATGTGTTAGTTATTATTTCATCGCTCCGGGACTTTGTGCTGTGTATTAGTTATTATTTCATCGGTGCAGGATTTTGTGTTGTGTATTAGTTATTATTTCATCGGTGCAGGATTTTGTGTTGTGTATTAGTTTTTATTTTCGGTTCATTGAACTAGCATGTCAATTAATTTCATCGAAAGCGATAAAAATTTTATCTCTAGACTCGAATCCAAAGATTATTTTCGTGACAACTAACAGACCCAATATATAATACCATTCTATCGGTAATGGCAAATAAAATGATCGCATTGAGAAATACGTGTTTTCTCTCGGGTGCATTATTTTTTCGCTTAAAAGTTACTCCATGGACATCATGCGTTGGGTTTGTTTAAATTTAGCCTGAAGGTTGGTTTTGTTCCTCTCATTTGTGGCTGGAAACCTGCACCTGATCCGAGTATGGAGAACAAGTGAATGAGTGAATGAGTCAGTACTTCACGTGCTGTATTATTCATGGAGAGATGAAGCTCAAAGTTCCACGAAAAGAATAACAAGCGAGCGAATAAATGAAGCTCATGGTAGAGTGAGGCCGATTCTGTGCGACGTAGTATCTCTGCATTATCTGGCGAGGTGCTGCTGTTTATCTCCTTATCTCGAGCTATCAAGTACTTAATTGGTATTGAGAGCGCCGTCTAGTCTCCATGTGGAACACATTTTCCTTTCATGCTCCCGAATCTTTGCTAATAACTCATAGATTGAGTGACCGTCGTCCAAACATTCTTACGTAATTCTGAACAGAAATTGAATTATCGGCAGTTAAGAATTTGATGAACATTTTGATGCAAGTTCCTCTTGCAAGAAATGTATTTGTGATATAACATTAAATATCAGAGTGTGTAATACACAAAAACTTGCGAAGAAAATTTCAATGTCAAAGAGGTCAAGTTTTAATGATAACCATTTTCTTTTTCAAATCTCTTGAATATGTTAGTCATTGCGCTTCGAAATTATTTCTGTGCAGTGTTTCTTGGGAAAGAGATACGATATCTGAGCTTCTCTGTAAATTGTTCTAGTTGTATCTGTTCTTATAAGGATTTTTTCCAAAGTTGAACGTTCTTCGTAAGGTGAACTCATGTATCCACGTTTGGATGAGCAACGCCTGAGGAACGAGTCCGTTGTGGGTATGTTAAACCATGTGTTTGACCTCGTTTTTCTGTCGCCATCATATCGTGTTATCAATCGTGGGAGATGCCAATGCGTCTGTTTACTTGTTTGGTTCATTTATCTATCCCCACTTCTTCTGTTGAACATGCCTACACTGCATTATTTTATAACCGTAGCTTACTGTGGTAACCAAGATAAACTTTATTACGACGTGAAACCTCCTGTAGGGATTCCTTCAGAGTTTATAGCTCTAACTTACTGTGGTAACCAAGATACACTTTATTACGATGTGAAACCTTGTGTAGTGATTCCTTCACCAAGTATACAGCTTTAGCTTACTGTGGTGACCAAAATACACTGAAGACCGCCGTGTTTCAGCAAAAATACTGAATTCTAAACGTATCGAAGGAACATTGACGGCCTGTCCTTTGCGTTATCAGAATTTCATCGGCGTCAATGCTTGCGTTCTGCTTCATCAATATTAGCTGAACTCTCTGCTCGAGCCCGCAACCCACAAGTTATATTGGCTTGTGTGCGTGAAGACGCTTTTGAATTATGGATTGTAACTGACGACTGTGACGAAGCAAGAAATGACTATTTGTCCTATGAAAATAAATGAATTGCTCCTGTGATTTTTGTGTCAATATTGTTTGGGTTAAATCTTCAGGGTGAATTGTGTTGCTGATTGAATATTTTGTTGTACTTCATTATACAAATTAAACTTTCGAGGGTTTTCTTCAAGGTAATTTCTGTACACGTTTGTGCAAATGCAATGAACGCCCAAATAGGACTACTGTTTAAGGCTCATTTAAGTATACACACGTCATTAGAAGGTAATTATTTGCCAAAAATTTAACAAAATTGAAAACTTTTATTTTCTGATGCCAGTAATTTTATAGGAAAGTGTAAAATTTAGTTGTATATTTCGTTGGATTTGCGTGCCTATTTTTCCATTCATATGGTCAGATAAATTGATTCAAGTCTCACGCATAATTTGACATTGTGTTGAACATTCTAGGTTGAAAACACCTCTCCCATTAGGTTGTATAGCAAGGTCTCTCTCACTAAATATCCATTAATTTACGGCTTTCAAACCTTTACATAATAATGTGTCAGGTAGCTGCATTAATTTTCCATGACAATGTTATCCCAACAATTGTGTATAATCCTTGTACATGGCTTGAAATGAAAGAATGAGTGTCGCTTCATGTAATAGACGCAGTTATAGTTTTTTCAGAGCGAAAAAAATGCGATATTTTTGCCCACCACGTCTTGGTTTCACTTGTGATAGCTCACTCGAAGTATAGTTGACACTTTAATGGCTGGATTAGTTTGAAAAGTTAAAACTATCAATGTATCAAAACGCCTAATTCGCCTCAAAAGACTATCTTCATTAACAAATTGAGATTATGAACTGGAATTCTGTATCATCCTTTACCATACCCAACTGAAAGATTAACTTGACCTATTTTAATCATAGCTGGCGGATTATACTAAATACTTATTTCTAAATTTAGTGCTGTTTTAATGTCAATTCTTCATTTTTCACGTTTTTATCGAATGAAGCAAAGGTGCAGGTAATTTTTGCATAGAAATAAGGCGTCGTAGTCGCGTCCCAGTGCAGTAGTGTGGTGCTGTTGACACAGATGCTCAGTACAGCCTGCTGCTTCTCCGCTCCTCTGACTTCTGCCACTCTTCCTCCATTTTACTCGGAAAATATAGAAACTGCAATTTGTATGACATACTCTTCCTTCAAGGCTAAGTTTCCGAACCTTCGATTGGGTTATTCGTTTTCAACTAAGAATTTTTTGTTAGTTTGCAGTTATCAATCGTGTAAGTCTTCGTGGTGGATTCACGAGTGGACTGTAGCATGTTGCTATCGTTCTACTCAGATGACGTGTGTTTTGCGTTGAATTTCCTCATCTGTAGTCCCGTTCATTGCTCACTTTCTGGTGCTAAATCCAATGCATTTATTCAGTTCCATAAATTCAATATACCAAGTACATATTTATTCTGTCTAACTTCGAAATGTTGACTTAGAATTTGTTGAGGGTCAGTCACCTAGAGGTACGCATACTTATTTCTGAAAATTTTACATACATTTGTATTATGGATAAATGTTAGGGACATGCTCATGAATTGTTGTACGTTTGCCCGTGGCGTTGTGGTCTTTGGAGGCAACGCATGAGCAACTACGCGCCTCTAGGTTAACATTCCTTGCAGGGGATTGTTGGAAATTTAGTTTGTCTTCATTTTTTTAGTTTTTTCCTCTCACAGGATAGGCAGACATGTCATTTAACTGATCCTCCTTCATGAGTTTTTGGTGCTTTTACTTGTATTTCTGATAAAATTTTATGTTTGTTATAAGTTTGCTACCAGCTTTGCTATGCATTTTGTGCAGTTGCGCTCTATTTAACACGTTGCGATAATATGTTGAGTTGATTCTGCCTAGGTCAACGCAACATTCGACTGCGGCTACCAGCGTAATAACGCGACGAATATTCACTCGTACATCACAACATTAATTATGTATTTTTATTTCAGCAACGGGTGCGCATCGTCAGTATGCTTTAAAGCTTTACCTTATTGTTGTAACAATTCTTGTCGTGTGTAGTTCATCGTGCTTTTCTTTTATCACTTCCTTTATCCACGAGACTCCGGGACGTGTCTTGCTATTACGAAATACATTTGCTTGTGTGTGCCTTGTAATCCATTGAGTAGCATCGAACACTCGTCCATTACGTATCTCATTTAGATAATATCATTGGTTTACTTAATTAGAATTCTCTTGCCCGAGTCCTGTTACACACTTCACACCTGCCGTGCGAACAACAAGCATAAACAAACTATTTACTGTCACTGGTGACTGGCCTCAAAACCAAACGAAACGTGCTCTCTCAATGCCCTGCATCCCTACTGAAATCACTCCTATTGTGGCTGAGGGCGTTAAACCAGAAGTATAATGATAGTAATATTGAAAACAATACCAGTTATAGTAATAGCACACTTCACACAATCTGCCACACACTCGTGTACTCCCACCATCAATTCTGGGTGTTGCCGCCTGTCTGCCCTCAGCAGATCCACGTTAAAGTCGAAGAATCGAAAGAAAGTTTGGCTCTTTGATGCTGTTTTTTCCAAGCAATAAAACGTACACCGTTGTTAATGTATGGTTTGCATGCTAAATGTGAATGCGTATCACTGTCATTGATATCGTAGGACGGTTTAGTCAATACTGTGAGGAACCGGATATTGATCCGTTTGTGGTCACATTAATATGCACATGGTGTACCTAATGTGGTTGCAAAAAATTAGAAAAGAATCTTTTTCCCACCAAACAACACCTAAGAAACAAGGAACCTAAGAAACTTTGACTAGTTTGTGATGCACTAGATGTATCATTCTTCTTCTTACCAGAATGACAAGGATAGAACGAAATTGAAAAGGATTAACAAATTTTACGTCAATTGACGTTAGTATGCCTGGCTAATTAATCGTTGTTTGGAACTTCCGTGCCAGCATGCGTTACTATTATAGAAACTTACAAGCATAGTGCACAATATAATATGCTAAGAATCTTTTCTCAACCTGGGTCTTGAATAATCCTTTTTATTTACATTAAGCAAACGAGTATTTTCACACCATCACTGCTTACTAAAACGTCATCACTTGCACTAGTGGTCATTCCTGCTATACATCAGTTGGGGCTAATACTGTTAAACACGCTAACCCACGGGCACGGTTCAGAGCTTTGCAATTATATGTAGTATTCTGAACAATGTTGTTATTACTGAAATGCTATAATACGAACTTAACCTATCATTTTCCTGCTATGAAGTTATGGTATTCCGAACGAAGGTAACGTTGTTACTAAAATGTTAAAATAGGAATTCAGCCTATAATTTTTCTGCTCATATAACCTCCTTGCATGACCTCATGCGTGATCTGCAGCTGTTGGCAATGATGAAGTACAATAAATGAACATTTGGATATTTTTCTTGTTGCTTAGACCAGTGGTTGACTCACTCACCTACAAGTGGCAGTTTTTTTCGTCCCTACAGCCGAGGTTGAGACGTGTGATGAAAAGGACAAATGATCTGAAACATTTGTATGTGTAATAAAAGTAAAGTAGAGTAAATTACGAAAATGTGTTCTCAGTTCCAGAATCGACACGTAATGCTATTTTGTTCGTTCGTTTTCAGTTGCCAACATGAATTGGACGGGCATGCATTTCGCTTTGATTAATGAAGCCTAGAAATGTGTGAGCTCATTTTTCTGCGCCCTGTACCATAAGTTTCTCTGCTACTATTGAAGCAGCAATGCATCAGTGCCTTGCCATTATTTATGGTGTTGGCACACGCTCGGAACACCTATATTGTTTGTGCTATGTACTTGCTCTAGTATTCAGCATTAACGCTAGTTTGGAAAATGATAAATGAGGGTCGATTCTTTGACTTCTGTTTTCCTCATAGTCGACTTACGCCACTTGAAATTAAGACATAAAACTCAGTTGTGAAGAAATTATGAAGCGAAAGTTTGTAATGTTCTCATTTTCGTTTGATTTTGGCCTTGCCGGAAGCGCTGTAAAATGATCCCGCCGTTAAATTTTTTCCTACGTTGATGTATCGTTATTTTCATCAGTTACGAAAATGAATTCTTTCCCTCATGCAATCTTGCACTCCTTGCGTCGTACGAGTAGCATTTCAATCGATGGGTTCAAATTCAAGCTATCAAGAAGAGACTACCACAACTTTAGTATTGATAATGCGTCTTATTCTCTGTGCCTCAACTATAGCCTCGCACTGGGCCGCAAGTTCACTAAAACGAACTGTCATTACAGCTTCTCAAGGACGAATTGTTTTAACAATTTCAAGTTCAATCACTTGAAAGACTGTACTCGTATTTTTCACAATTGCGGGATAATCTTTTGGATTGAACTTGGAGAGTCCGTATGTTTAAGGCGTGACTAGTGTGTGTGTGTGTGATGTGCGTGTGCAGCACAGGTGTTATGGACCAGGTGTACGCAGAACTCAACAACACCGCGGACAGACCCTCACTCTTCATTTCACCTCTAAGTCCAGTTACGAACGCTAGTCATTTCAGTGAACTCGAGCTTTTATTGTGCTTTTCCTTGCATGGTTGTAGTTATACTTCTCTGGAAAACGTGAATGGATCGTTAATTGGAGTAAATATAAACATTAGAAAAATATATATGAAGTAATATCAATGGGACGATTGTTTCCTTAGATATCATCGCGGATAAGTAGCAACATCACCAGAACGTTGTTGTAGCGACTTAATATATTCGTTTGATACACGTTTCCTTAACTTCACGTGGATTAAGAGTTGGGTCCGAGATTTTCCGGCGTTATTCTACCGTCAAGCTCGCCAGGGCAGAGTTAAGACGGTGAAATTTTGAAAGGTGAGACTGAGGCTTCTATCTTATGGCCTCTTAAAATTTGCTTCTTAATTTATTGCTTTCATTCGTCTATTTTATATCGTCTTCATTTGTATTTTTGCTCGAACCCTATGTTTAAGTTCTCAGTTCGTTGAATTTTATTTATTTTTGGCAAATGTGTCCTTTTTTTACTAAGTTACGTGATATCAGAAAGCCCTTAATTTCTTGTGTTGGCACACTGATATTTATTCATTTATAAATTTCAAATGAAGAATTTTTATTTTCAGTTCAGACTTACAAACAAACAAAACAAAAACGTATATTTCCAATAAAGTTGGTACATAAGAAATGTAACATCATTGGTTTTTAACGGCCACTACATGAAGTTTAAGCATAATTTTAAAAAGTTGGACCTTTTTACCCCTGATTTTTTATCGTTTTCTTATGCTTACAGAATACAAACTGCTTCTAGTAGTTACTCCTAAATGAATTAAATCAATTTTAATTTAATTAATTAAATTGAGACATTAGTACTGGATTGTTACCTTCGATTTTGTTGCGTCACCCCAAACTGCTTGACAACCAGAAGCTCCCTCGCCTTAATTTTCTGTGCTCCCTCCTGTCATGATTTGATTTGCCTGTTGCTCAAGGTGCTTCGATATTGTGCTTTTTATTATCCCATATCGCGTGAGAAAACCCAGTTGTTTGAAACGGTCCGGTATTCCCGTGACTTGCTCAAGAGATCTGAAGTGTTCTTATAATTAGCATTGCAGGCACCAGTACCGTTGATGCTGTCCTTGTGTCAGTCATGTTGTCTTGTATCTTAAAATTGTAACTTTTTTGCAAACGTTTCAATTTGGGTGTGTTACTTTTCGAAATTCAACACAATTTGCTTGTGCTCTAGAGAACATGGAGCTACGCTACAGCAACTGTCCTCAAAAGTTCGTTTCCGGTGAGTTGAGGAACTTTATGGATTTTTCTTTCGTGGCTATGTTCCCTCAATATAATTTACTGCTACCGGTGAAGTAATGGTGAGTTTACTCAGGTAGTCAAGTCGTAAGCGATGGATCTCAAGAGTTGCAAAGTTGCCCTGCACGCATCAGGCTGATTTATGTTCGAGAACCAAGGGAGACTTTCTTGTGTCATCTCGGCCATTAAGTCTGCCAGTTTGTTGCAGAATAAGCATGAGATTTTAGGTCTTCTCAACCTTCAAAAATAAATTGATTTCAGTTTCATGCTTGCAATTAACTTGCTTAATTTTTCATGAAGGAATGTTAAAGCATTCATGCTGTGCTTGCGATTTTAATTTCATGACCCGCCCATGACCGTACTGTTGTGTTACATCCGAACACTTCATTGACAGACTCTGGTGTGTATGACAATTGTCCATCATGTGTTTAAAATTAATGAAGTCATGACACTGAATTTGACCAGTATTAAATTACAGTCTCATGTGACCTTCAGCTTAAACACATTTAGTAACATCTGTTGGGGGACATTTTGATTGGTGACAGCTGATCGTAGTTCTCAGTTCTCTAAACACATTACTAGAGTTTTTGCTTAGTTTCTGTTGTTCAGTTCTAGCTCTTCAGACAGCTGAACTGCTTTTTCTTCTTTCGTTTAATTTTTGTAGTTTGAAGATTGAAGTGTAATACTGTTTTCGTTGTATTTTTGATCGTTTATTCTGCCGCGTTGATGGCTGAAAAAAACATGTATACGATTTCTTACATCCATTTTTCATGGTGTTAATCTTCTTTCCGTTCGCGAAATATCGTTTTTATTCGTCTTTGTTTTCTAGCAAGAAGCTAACTTGAGTACTTGTTCTACTCTGATGTGTTCAAAAAGGGACCTAGCGTGCACTAACAAATGACATATTTTAGTTCAATAGGTGCCACGCGTTCTCATGTAGCAATTACAAGATCTTTAATACTAACATCTCAAGAGATGTCGAAGCATTTACTATCCCTTAAATGGTGTCACTGTTCATATAGAGATTAATTAATTCACGATACGCCTATCCTTGGCTTGCATTGCAATTACTGCGATGGGTTGCAGTTCGAACATGTGATGTTGGAGCATCACGTTCTGTTAACTAACTCGAACTGGTTGTGCTCGTATCAATGTATGCTGAATGCTGATCGCCATTTTGTGGAATTGAAATACGTGGGGAATGTTCCCCAGAATTGAGTACACGAATATAGATGAACTGTCGTACAAATTGTGAGCGCATTGTAATGCATTATTTGTCTTTCATATTGGTCGACAACGCTGTTGTAAATTTCCTGCTTTGGGACAACTGTGGCAACATACTAAGGTTTCTACAGTGCGTGCTGGAATTATATGCAACTCTATTTTTTGATTCTCACTCCCATAGTAGTTAATAAAAATTAGCGACACTTAGTACATTATATGGCAATACTAACACATGCTCAGATCTAAAATTGTAAGATGATCTGCGCAATAGTCAACGAACGGCAGCTATTGACTTGAATTCTTGTAAGTTTCAGCGTGCCAACTTTATATGCAAATCATCTATACAGTGTCAAATATGACCAACTGGTGACGGAAATTGATAAAATAGATTATTTTAGGAATATTCAATGTGGAAACGACATTACAAAACAAAAAGCTTCAATGTGGTTGAATAGTGCAATTGATATCGTATATAATTACCATGTTCTTTAACAACTGAAAAAATCCTTTCAGCCATTGAAGATGTGAAATTTTTTATTTCATCTGATGTAGTTTTTTGGCAGCAGTTAGAACGACATTTCAGAGGTCATCGTTGGAGGTGTACTGCCTTCCACCGGAGTAAATCTTCCTTTTCAGGATGCTCCACAGATTCTCGATGGGATTTATATCCGGAGAACAAGCTGGCCATTGTATGATTTTCCCGTGCCTGGCAAAAACACTCTACAAATATTCCGTGGTTATTCTTGCAGCATGAGACGGGGCATTATCATGCATAAATAAATACAATCTCTTTCCGGAATGCCAAATTCTACATCTTGTACAAGGGTAAAAGGTATTCCATAATGAAGTAAATGTAGAGTTTGGCAGTCATTTTCACTCCATCTGCGACTTTCAATGATCCTACCAATTCATTACCAATGATTGCAGCCCAAAACATGACACCCCACCTCCTTGCTGACGCCTGATCCGGTAGGGACGTGAACCATCCTTGCAGTACCATCCTCTCCTCCACCCATCGGGTCCATCAGGATTCGCTCGACAATCATCGGTGATAGAACAGTTTGAAAATTTACCTTCATGTGGTTTATCCCCCAAGCCATTCTCTTTTTCTTGTGGATATCCTTTAATGGAGGGCGAACCTATGGCTTTCCACATTTTCCAACCTTCCTCAGAATACGGCATCGAGTGGATTTGAGCACATTAGGAACGCCAGCGTTTTCAAACACTTCTTTGCTAGTTTGAAGTGGGTTACGGCGGCATTCTCTCTGGTGATCCGACTCAAGGCGCGATGCGACACAGGTGCTTTCTTACGACGTTTCCCTTCGTCAGAACGACCGTTGCAATGATCAGGGTTGGTCACAAATTATTTAATGGTACGATGGTCACGGCCCAATTCTTTTGCCATTTCTCACGTAGATATGTTATTTCTCAGCCTTTGAACAGTTTTAGACTTCTCACCATGACTCAAAGCACCTTTACGTCCCATCTTGCATATAAAGTTGGCACGCTGAAACTTGCAAAACTTCAAGTCAATGACTGCCATTTGTTTACTATTGCGCAGATCATCTTACAAATTTAGATCTGAGCATGTGTTAGTATTGCCAAATAATGTACCAAGTGTCGCTAATTTTTATTAACAACTATGGGAGGGAGAATCAAAAAATAGTTACAAATAATTCTGGCACGCACTGTAACATTCCGATTTAGTGTAACCTTGACCCTGAAACGAGTCATGTTATCTTGCTTATTGTTGTTTGTTTGGAGGTAGTGAATCGTCGGTATGAGCGACCGTTAACGATGGTGTTAAGTGCATGTAAACAATAATATAATAATAATTCATGACCTTTCCGATGCCATCTCGACACTTCCAGTAATCCAACGCATGTTGGAGCCACTGCTCGTGCGTGCATTAATTCGAGGTTTCTGAAGAATGAAAATCGAACGTTATTTTCTGACGATGAGTTTTCATCCTGTCGTTATCCTTACGTATTAGCTTGCAAATAACTGTCCTTGAACAATTTTTGAGGAAGAGAGTCAAACCTGAAATCAATCGATTTCTATATAATTGGTAGAACTTGCGTTCTGGTCTTAACATCTATGCGATTGTTGCTGTATAAATGTTATGAAGGTAATGTTCTACATAAAAACGCGTAAGGCAGATATTTTCAGAATACAATAAAAGTTTGATTAGCAATTGCCTGTCGTTTTTTCACGATGATGAACTAGAGGTCGTATATTGGAAATTTTACATTTGCGTTTAATAAAAATATGTTGTCAATCCCCTAGTCTCCTTTTATATAGAATATTCTATACTACCGCTTTTATTCGGCAATTAAAATTTCCTAACTAAGCTTTAGCGTGATTTTAAAAAATATCTTTGAAATCAATTTAAATTTTTGACGTCATTCTGCCGAAAGGACCTCCGTTAGTTGACTCTGTCTTAGCGACCTTCGTAATAGTTTTATGGATGCAGATCTGAGCCTGTACCAGTTTGCGAGTGTTGCAGGTGTTAACTGCGCAATGGTCACCTGTGTTTAAGCGTGGCTTTTTAGGGTCACAGGTGGTCCTGTAAGCTACAGTGTTGTCGTTGGTGCTACCAACACCTGCGATGTTTTTCCACTGCAAAAGCCTTACACATCTGCCAACTCCTTCCCACACACACTTGATCAAATGCTTTTGATTACATCAGTCTTCCCAACTGATGAGATTGAGCCTCATTTCGAGGTCCAGGTCGCCATGCGAAAAAGTATGGCGCTGAATTGGGTTAACTTTGCCAGGTCGTACTTTATTAGCTTGTTTAGAACTTGAAAACTTGCCTGCAATGTACAAGTTGCCAGCAAGTGGGATTTTCCTATATCTTCGCAATTAACTTGTCATTTTATTAGCCATTGACCAGTTCAATTAACTCGTCTCCGTTATTTGTGAACCGTAAAAGGTTGAGTTTTTATGATTTGTGCAATGCAGGGAAGTTTTAGTTTGTTCATGAACAAGTTTTCAAAATAAATTGATATTTAAAATCTAGTTGATGTTTGAAATTAACTTCAGAAAGATGCAGCTAAGCCTTCGAGGACTTCACGTGCTTTATAAATGCCCGGCTATCTTGCAAAGTGATCTGTATCTAATTTTGACGTATTAATGAATACAAACTGGACTTATTTTTGTTGATGTAAAATCAAATTTTGGTGTAAAATTTTTGTAAATGAAGTGAAAGCGAGTAATCCAAAAATATTGTATGGGTATTGCAAAATACTTGAACGATGTTCTCTACATTTGTAAAATAAGATTTTTCTATAGATCATGTTCAAATTTTACAACAAGAATAACATATATATTTAACAAGTTTTAGAAAAGTTGGTTTCTGATGTAGTTATAAATGCAGATATTTCTATAATCTTATGATTTTTTTACTTATTTTGGATTGAAAACAATTCCTAAATAATTTCTTGTACAGCGAGAGTCATGATCCAGTCGCTTGTTGAATTATAGAAATAACAGTAATTACATTCTGTTAAATTACAGAAATAAATTACAGGGTCCAATCCAAGTTTTAATTATCTTCTAATATATTCGTGAAGTTTAGACCCCTCATCTTATGCATTGTGATAAATTGTGTTCATCTGGAATTATTTCAATGTGATCGTTCACATTTAATTTTTGTTGACATCTACGCGTGTGCAGTGAGATGATTCTGTTCAAGAAAATGAGAAATATCTGCAATGATGAATGCGATGGGCACTCCCATTACTTGGAAAAACAGGGTGTCCATAAAGTCTCTTTACATTTAACAAACTTGTTACGAAACCAAGTGAGAAGATACACGTGTGGAAATTATTGCGAAATGAGACTTAGACATTAATATTTTTTTAATTCGTTTAAAAATGAAAAACGAGCCGATGACTCGGTTGCACATGATCCCATACCACACATTAACTTTTGTATCATCTCACAGAATTTTCCTAGTCATGTGTAGGGTTTTTTGATCCCCAGATTCTCACAGTGTTTAGTTTTACTAATCACTGAAACAAAGCTCTGCAAGTTCTCTTCATTTTGATTTATCCTTTGGCTCGAGTGCCTGCGGCAGTTGCGTTTTGTAAGTGTACAATCGCAACTTCGTGTGGAGGACCTTGTGTACTGTTGGACGTGGTAGCTTTAACTGTCTGGCAGCAGTACGGATGAATTTGTGGGAGAACGAGCAAAATCTTGTTCTCAATCTACATACATGATCGATGCTTTCCTCAGATGTTGTCGGTCGCCACTCTTCCCTGTATCCAACACTGTCCTTGTCTTCATAAATTTATTGTGCCATGTACGAATTGACGGACGTGATGATGGATCTCTTCCATACTTAGCTCTTTTGCTGGCAGCGTAGTTTCGTAGGGGCGACAATGCCTCTGCGTTGTTCATCAACATGATGCCTGAAACACACAAATGCATTGTAATTAAAAACTTTTGATACTCACTGAGTGCTATAGAACTAATCTGATTGAAGTCTCATGAATTGCTGTCGTAATAATGTTATTACATTGTGAGGGTACTTTATGGACACCCTGAAAAACCTCCACGGCTATTTTATGAGATCTTCTTACCCGCATTTCTGAGCTTAACTTTGCAATGATGTATTAGTAAACGTCAGTGGTTGTTGTGAGTATGATTAATGTGTTCACAGGGTAGAGTAGATAGTGATCTAATGATACATAATCTTTAGCCAAGTCTAAATCGAAAGTTACGGAACATATATTCAAGCCGATCTAATTGTGGGATGGTCATAAAAATGCGTCATAACCATAGCTAAATATAATGTCGTATACCTCGAATATTCAGTCATACAGTGGTGCTTTGATGCTTGTTTGTAAGTGGTTTTCTTAATTTGCACTGTAGAACATTTCATGTATCTGTGAGCTCAATTCATGGTCATAAAAACTCACAATTAAAGCTAAATTTACCTCTGCTATAAGTGATCATAAGGTGAGTAAGATGGTCATAAGGGTACATTAGGTGATCGTAATTATCCGTTAATGGCGTTCTGAATTTCAGTTGGAGAATGTTTCATGTACATGCCTGTGAGTTAAATTTTCGTTTTAAAGAAAGAAGCTGTGTAGTTTTAACACTTTGATTGCGATTCCAAAATTAGTCCGTACGAATAACACAGTACGTGTACCATATATGGTACACATTGCAGTCCAAGTGTTAGAGCAGTTCTGAGGACAGCGTGGGTGAGTGCAGCCAACATCTGTGTGCTATGGGACAGGGCAGGCGCCAATAGGCAAATGTGTTCCTAGCCCAGTAGATAAAACTAACTTGAGTACAATTTGAAGATTTTCCCCCATTTTCTATAAAGCAACGTTTTTGATAGAGCTAGCTTCTTGTTTGTGGAGTAACTTGAAAAGCTTTGTTTTTGTTAATGTCTTATTAATTGTATTAATAAACTGTAGGAAAATATGCATTCTTTTTGACCATAACTCGTCGTAAGTCTCACGGAAACACAGAAGCCTGTAAATTTGTTTTTCTGGGTCATGGTGGACGCATTG
>VCRD01001114.1:91177-108267 GCA_006783055.1 Trinorchestia longiramus
GCCACTGCAGTAGGTGCAGTAGCAGTACCTTGCCACTGCAGTAGGTGCAGTAGCAGTACCTTGCCACTGCAGTAGGTGCAGTAGCAGTACCTTGCCACTGCAGTAGGTGCAGTAGCAGTACCTCGCCACTGCATCTGTACAGTCTCCCGCCGCTCGCACACCTTGCCAAAAACAGAGCGTAGGCGACGCTTGAGCTGCCCTCTGCTGACCGCCTCTCTAGCCGTTTCTTTTGCAGTCAACTCGCAGGAAATTCGTCTGTTTACTCTATGCATTTTGCGCTTTTTTCACGATCCTTGAATAAATTATTCACACGTCTTCACTTCTTTTAGTCGACTTTAAACTCATGGTGTTGATGTTAGTATTTTTTGGCCAGTCTCGAGTCTGCCGTTCTATGGAAATTTTTTTTGGTGGAGGTTTTCTTCACCAGTCTACAAATAGTAATGCATGGGTTGGTGATGGTGGTGTGCATTTTCAACGTAGGTAATCACTGGATTGAACTAGCATAAAATTATCGCTTATTGAAAAATGTCAATCATTTGTTTTCTATCTACTGTTGAAAACACAAATAAAATATATGATACAGTTTTTGCATTTACAAACAAAAAAAGGGATTTCATATAAATGTGAATCGAATTTGCAATGAACTCGTGATTTTGTTAAGCATGTTGTCTTCGGTTTTTTCTGAAAGTTCCGGGTGAGTGACACCATTTTTAAGAGCATGAATGTCATGTGTGACGTTCGTCGTAAACGAGAGTACCGTGGTATATCTCTCAGAAGGAATGCACACTGAAACTATAATTGGAGAGTGTAAACATGTTTTCATCACGGGGTCAACCAAGGGCAGTTTCAGGATCAAGCAGAGTGTCAGTGAATGGATCCGACTTTCTTTCACGAGAATTTTTTTTCGTACCTTTGATTAGTAGCCCTCGTTTAGACGTTCATTGTGCTATCTTTCTGCCCTGCAATCGGTAAGAGACTAAACAGTGCTCCATAGAAGGAAACTTTAAAAACATTGAAAATCTAGATTCGTATTATTTGTTTATTCTTAAATAAAGCGAGTGTATTTTCTCGTCTGGCTCGATCTCTTCGGCGGCGCCTTTTACCCGTCTCAGTTCAGCTTAGGTGGATAAAGATAGATATACGATGATATAGATATACATAGGAAGATGGGAGACATTGTGATAAGAACATGAGGATAAAAACAAAAACATAGAGTTCAATAAACGTTTAGTCCCGTGCAATTGTGGCCGGCTGAACATTGTTCAATATATTTCCTCCATATCAGATGTCTGTACTGTCTCAAGCAAGCTGTTCTGATAGTTTGAGATAAGCTTGTTCATGGATTAAGATTTCGTCCATTATCAAATGTGTGTTTCTGTTAATTGTAAACTTACTAATATTAAATTGTCAAATTTATTATTTATCTCCTTGAATAACGGTTAGGCAAAAATCTAAAATCATTCATTGAGAGAGGATTGGGGCTGTAAATTGTGCCTTTAAAGAAAAAACGAAATATTCTTGTTAAATAAATAATACAAATTATGTATTCTTGTCTTAGCAGTCTTTTGGTGTTGTTGGAGCACTTCCCTTGCGAACACAAACTACGTTTTATCTAAATTCCTAAGGGGATGATGCTGGGAAGGTTATACTCAGATTCCTCAATATCCCAAGGGACTTGCGTTATCTGGCGATCATGACGCTGCCCGTGAGGTGGCAGGACGCTTGAAGTCCTCACGAGGTGTATGGTCAGAGGGTCTATTCTCAGCAGTAAGTATATTTCACTTACTCGACGTCTCTCAAGGTTCTGGGTTGGTCGAAGTCCTTTGGGTTTGCTAGGAAAATTTGGGAGCGCCAAAAAACAAACGGATTTTTTGACCAACCCAATACCTTCACCTACCGCAGGATCCGATGTTTATTTTTGTTTAAGGTAAACGTATGCTTGATTTCATAATTTGGTATTTTTCATCTACCCTTTCTCGTTTTTCATGGGATAACATGGCGGAGTGTGCTAACCGCCTCTGAGAATTTTTCCGCTACGATATCTGTGGACTTAATTTTTACGGTTCTTTTTCTCGGAAATTACGTCTGTCCACCACTGCTCTTGTATCTTTTTTATTGCAACTTCATTTGCATGCATTTATTTTTCCTTTTATTTTGTTATATTAAATATTTGTATCAATTTGAGATTTACTACGCGCCACACAAAAATATTTAATTAGACTTGAAGCAAAGGGAACTTTATCTATGTTTCTGAGCTTCGAAAGGCTTTTGATGTTCTACTTTTGATAACTTGTGCCTACGTATTCTCGGTAGTTAATTTCATGAGTGATAGTTTTAATTATAACCCTTGTATTCTGTCCTTTGTCGGACACATTCTCTTGTAGAGTAATATTTTAGATTGAATGGCTGCTCTTGTGCTGACATTTTGAAGTGTATATTTTTTAAGCATCAAATTTTTCATTTGGATGTCTGACACTTTGTATAATTTTTGTGGTTGTGTTGTTTCCTTCTATGAAAAAAATTCGTTTTAAAAGCCCTAATCTTATTTTGAACTTCGTTTTGTCGAAAGCACGTGTCTTGATTAATTTTCGATCATTATCTGTACGTGTTTCAATGTTTGAGTAATCTATCGATACCGTGTGATCGATTCTTTTATTCAATATTCCTTCTATTTTACTACCGCAGGTTTCTAATGAGCCTGTTAAATTTTACAGTTGTTATTTCAGCCTTAAAAGACATTCCTACTTCTCGTATTTAATATTCTTGCATACAAATTACATTTTCGTGCATACAAATACAATGTATGTGCATAGAAATTCCGTTTTCCTACGTACAAATACAATGTTCGTGCATAGAAAAGCCGTGGATTGTTGTGGTGTTGCCAGGGTTAAGTGGACAGCGGTGTTTGCTAACCTCCTTACAACCTGTCTCTTGCTCTGGCAGCCGCTGTGTCGGAGACTGTCCGTCCTGTGTGCGCAGCGTGACAGAGTTATGTCTTATTTACACTCACCAGCTTTCTTTGAAGCGTACTTTGCCTTGACAAAATTTACTCTTGCCATAGCACATTCTTTTCAAAATAGAATAAAAAATATATTTCATGCGGAAATATTCCTTCACTATGCAGCAGCTGAACGGATGCTTCAAGCTTGAGCTCACTCAACCAAATGTCTGAATTGATAT
Source organism: Trinorchestia longiramus (assembly GCA_006783055.1). Classification (NCBI taxonomy): domain Eukaryota; kingdom Metazoa; phylum Arthropoda; class Malacostraca; order Amphipoda; family Talitridae; genus Trinorchestia; species Trinorchestia longiramus. The sequence goes on from VCRD01001114.1 coordinate 94,358, forward strand.
TCGTGGTTCTGTATCATGACTGTGCTCGGAAATTCGTGTCAATTTTTTTGTTGCTATCGCATATCTTTTCGCTATGTGCAGCAAATTTCTGATTGGGTCTATTTAACACGTTTGTTGCGATGCGACCCACCGGTGGGTCACTTAGGTTAGGTTCTGTAATTTTTTCAGATCCTTCTAGTAACTATGCGTACAAAGTGAAGTTTTACACCAATCAGGCAATCGCAACAAACGTGTTAAAGAGGTTTCGTTTACAAAATTAAAGTGTTCTAACTAATTCTTGTGATATGATTTCTCAACAAAGTCAGTCATCTCCATTTGATGTGCATACACAAATCTCATATTTTCTCCTCATCTGTCATTTTCAAATCAATTTCTCATGCATTCGGCGACCAACTTGTATCCAAACTCAGTTTCAGTGACATTCCATCATGCTGGTTATTAGGTAGTTTCCATTTGATCTTGGGATTCCATTGAAAGTGTTTGAGTCCCTCCATAGTGTAGCACACCCTTGACTTCTTCAACTCCACTGTAATTGTGATGAAAGATTGCATTAAAGCCGAGCTCAATAGTGTACCATAATCCCATGTGATTGGTGCTGCCTAGCACTAAGTCCAGGATTAAAGAGTTGGAATGTGTAGCCCAGTTGATGAGTGGGGATCAAAAGATGAGAATATTAAGATCAGTGGATACGTAAGCTAGAGAAGTAAGTTTGTTCAATTAATACCTCGTGACGAGTTGGCCCTGACCTGTGTGAATTAAGTAGAACGTACCTGGAACTTAACAAGTGTTCGTATGTGTCCCACCTGTCGATAGCTTCAGTTCTAATTAACGGATAACTAGCACTTTTCTGATTTCTTCAGCACACTTGAAACGTTAACTACCTGTGGGTACGTACGAGTATGTGTACCACTAGTTATATTGTTGGAACCACAATATGAAGAACCGTGTGCAACGTGTTATGGGGACAGCTTTACTGATAGACGTCACCATAATAACGCCATTGGCAACTACCCAGAGTTGAGTTAGCAGAGGGAGTCGTTGAAGCCTGTGCGAATTTAACTTTATACGAGCTTTGCTGCATAACTTTTGCTTCAGTAGTTCTTAGAGAACGTCAGCTGCGTTGCTCATTTTAATGTTTATTTTTTTCTTTATGTAGGTAGAGCTCTCTATCAAATTTACTTTCGAATGAATGCGTCTGGGGGAAAAATCGTAGACGTTCGTGCATCTCTGAAGTACTATTCTTGATCGCATTGAATCCGGCCAATGTATTACATTGAATCCAGTCCTATCGCATTGAGTTCTTTGACTTTGTAATTTTGTCTTGATGTTGCACGTTCGATACCATCTACCCTTTACATCCTAGTGAGGGATGAAGTGTAGCATAATGCATGCCACTTGTCGTATTTCACCTACACAGAAATTATTCCTGAAATTTGGCATTGTTAAAGAATACAATCAGGAAATATTACGGTCATAATGCTTTGAAGCAATTCATTATGGGGAAACCTATAAGATTTGCGCATAAGTTACGGGAATTATGTGGTTTTAGGCTACTGTTACAATTCTGATCGTAATTGTGGCAGAACTCTTGTGATGACGAGCGAGCAGATTTAATACTTGAATCAATGGTCAGTATGCTTTACGTTGTGGAAGAACCACAATCATAGTTATTTTGATAATTTATTTACTAGAAATGAATTATTATGAGTGCATTCCCGCAACACTTGCTCTCGAACGAATGGATTAATGCATGAAAACAGGTGAAATAAATGCCCTTTGAAATGATCAGAAGAAACGAAAAAGCTAGAGAAGGTGGACAAATGTATGATTACAAATTTGACGCTAATGTGGAAGTTCTTTTTATAAAAAGGGCTTGACAATAGATGCGTAACTGTTGAAATTAATTATGATGCATTGGAACCTTTCCAAAAAGTGCAAAGTTGGTGAGACAAGAAGGTAAGAGGTTTAGTTTCCCAACCTAATGTTAAAAAAATGGTGCGCATTCATGGTCAGCATCGGCAAACATGATTGGTTGATCAGTAAATAAGCAACAGCAATTAGAGACGAGAAGTGGTATTGACCGCTTCACACTCGCATCATAGACACGTCAGTGGCGAATGCATACTTATCTGTTAATTGATTCACACTGACGACTGAAATGTTGTTGAGATTGACAAGCAACAAACATCAACCAGGTACAAGGCAATCGTGTCTAGGACCATCACAAAATCCTCCAGACGTTCGTTTTGACTCCAGGAGGCTCGTCATTATGAAACTTGTTGAACGAAGGCGTCAGTCTAAGACATACAGTGTCAGCTCAAGGACATGTTCGAAATGCAGTGTTACCTTGTGTGTTGACTGCTTCTCCTATCACTAATCATTACCGCACAAATGAAGTAACTTAAAATGTTTTCTACCCATGCATAGAAGTTTTTCATTTATATATTTTCTAATTTATGTACTTTACAGTTGCGCATCTATTTTATTTGCCTTCGTTGAATGTAGTCAATTTTGTTGTTCTCATTAACATTATTTGTCGGATGTAATTGGTATACTTAGTTACGACATGATCCTACTGATTTCATATAAGATCACTCCAGGTCTCGTTTATTTTTAAAAATTACCAAATTCTGGTTGTTGCAGTATGGTATGCCGAATATATAGTATGTTTTGAAAACCATCACAAAAATTAGACTTGCGTCTGAAGATTACTTTCTTTAATCGTGGAATTTAATTTCTAGGAAACTTCTGTTTTTTCAATTCAATGAACAAATGATGTTCGTTTTATGCATTAATTTAAATCCACGAAAGTTTAAATTTACTTGTCAATATGTTTTATTTCTACCTCAGTAAAATTGATCGTAATATAGCAGCCTTATTTTATGGCTATAAAAAATTTCCTGATAAATTGTTCCGTAATTCATCAGCATTTCGAATAAATAACCGATATTCAGTTCATTCTTTGCGTTTGCTAGACGGTGGAAGAACTCAACATCGTATCACTCACTTTTCAGAGTATCATGAAATTATATTTTATGAAGAACAATGGGTAATCGTGGTTTTAGTTTTTTCGATAAAATTCTTTCATGTTTGCTGGAGGCGTATCTCTAAAATTTCGAATTTGAATGACGTAAGTTGACTAGCGTCCTTCTCAGGGTAAAGTAAGTACCTTAATTGATCTATGACATCTGTTGACTAAGTTCTTAATAATAGTGTCACTTTATGTGATGTGGAACACTTGCCAATGTTTCAAATATCGTGCATTTCTACGACGGTTGCAGAAATAGTTTTCTACATAGTGTTTATAATTCGGAGTTGCGAAAAATATGAAAAAAGGAACTACCACGTTTCAAGTTTTTATTTCTATACCTGCGAGTTTAAACGATTTTAATAAGAGAAATAATACTTACGGAAAGAGAAGTAATATTTTAATTAAAGCTTATTTATATTTAGCCAGAACTCATGTTTACCAACCATGAAAAACCTTACCTTATTCTGACGATCTAAGTGATTATTATTAAATTATCTAGTTTTCTTTAGCAAGATTAATATTTCTGCACATGAATACAAATAGTAGCATGCCCAGCTAATTTTACGTTCAGGTGGTTACGTCGGCAGACAGAGGAGACTGATGACTTCAGCTAGCGGTTTAAAACAAACCACGCTATGAGCGAAAATCAAGCAGTCGAGTTTCAGCATGCGACTACAAAAAGATCAGCCTCCCTTCATTATTGGTGTTGGAAAAAATTGTTCTTGTTGCTGAGCACGCGACAGTGCAGCGACCTACCATCGAAATTTTTGGCGAGGAGAGACCACACTTCCGCTTGCTTGGACAGATTGCCCACGTGACCGATGCCTTATTAAAAACAGAAGATACTTTATTTCCATTGAAAATTTTCCTTTTTTTGTCCGGGCACAATTGCACGTGAAGATCAAAGAGTATTATGCATATCAAGGACAAAATGTTGATCGGTCTAGATACCGATCATGCGACTCAGATTCGTAAATGCTGAAAACATCGACAAGTAGGAATTTTTGTATGACTACTTTTTCTCCCAGTCGTGGTTCTTCAAGTAAAAGTACATTATGTAATGACTAGTAGACCCGCACGTGATAAATTTAAGTACTTTTTAATGAGTTTTTTCGTTTGCCAGGCGACGCCATCGTTCCGAAGTTTCCATATTGCAGAAGAAAAAGAAGGCTGGTAACGGAAAAAATTACGTATTTTATAGTAAGCTTGCGCTTTTGCTATCCACAATACAATGCGTTAAATACATCGACTCCCCGACATATCCATATTTTGTCTAAGATAAATACTTACAACTGCTTAGCAATGGCTTCTTTGAAATTAATGTTTCCTATATAATTCAGCAGTGATTGGGACAGGAAATGCATGCATAAATAAATGAATAAACAAACAATTAAAAGCTGTCATTATATGGGAGAAATAGTTACATAAAATATGAGGTGAACTTCCTGTGGAAATCGAATCCAAGATTTGTATCGACTCTGATCTTCCAATTATCCTGTGACTATCAACTGTAAAACATGAGTTTAATAATTATGAAAGTTTCTCACTAGGAAATTCGTGGTAAAAACGAGACGTGAATCAAAGTCTGAGTGGTGGAAGGAGGCAGTTGGTGTTCATATTTGCGGAACGCGTGTCTTGTTATAATGAGCTTTATGGAACAAACGACTAGTTCAGGATAAGGTGTGAGCTCTGAAGCCAAAACAATGTAAATTTTGGTTGTAGTACAATGAGGATATAGTGCAGTGAAGTTGTAGTACAGTAAGGGTATAGTACATTGAGGTTGTGGTACACCAGGGTTGCGGTACATTAAAGTTGTAGTACACCAAGGTTGTAGTGCATTAAGGTTGTTAGGATACTTGTGAACAAATAAGTGGACATGAATTTACAACGGTGGTAATCTGGAGACTTATTCGGTTGAACTATAGGGAGTATAATTCGATGTTATTGAAAAGTGTATAAAGAGAGTACATACATTGAGCTGCCACAGGACACTTAGAAACTATAAAATCTAGCATTAGAATGCAATGTTTGTGAACAAGGAACAAAGTTCTCAAAGAGACAGAAGTGTAGCGAGAGACCGGCGTCTGTGTAACATGGTTGCGATGGGTAATTTTGTTCATTTTTAGAAGGCGTTTTTTTTTGAAGTCTTGGTGATGGACCGCACGAACAAGGTCAAGTGCGTGGAGTCTAGGTTCTGGTTCAGGTACAGGACGAGATTTTTTATGGTTAGTAACCGCCTTTTTCCCTTTGGCGTTGGCTCGATTCAACTATAATCCGGACTGTATTCAAGACCAGCCTTGTGGGGTCTTAAGACCTGCTCAGCTACTCTCCGGCACGTCTTCGTGCATTGTTCTTATGAACACCTGTGATGGACGAGAAGGACTTGAACAACCAATAATAAACAGGAAGTTCAGGGGAGGTGATGAGCTGGCGCCTGTAGGCAGTATGCAGGCGCGCTACTTGCTGGAAATTCTTCAAATTGAACGCTGCTTCTCACTATTTCTAAAGAGCTTGCGCTCAATTAACAGAATTATTCAAGTGTACACTGCAAAATTTGGATCTGCTGTCGTAGTTCGACTCTGCCTCTATCGAGATCAGTGGGATTGACTTTCGTGATCACCTCTTTCAGCATTAATTCGTCAATTAAAATAATTTTTAAGATTTAGTGTGTGCAAATAATTTAATACTGTAATAAGCTTGCTAATTTAATTACTATAAATATTAAAGAAACTTAGCTAGCGGCACATTTCATTAGTGTAACAGATGACTTTGATGGCTACATTTCATTAGAGCAATGTTCATGGCTTAGTGGTTGTGTTCACGTCATTCAGAAAAATGCGAGGAAGAAAATCGAAGTTAGTTTATTGTAAAGTGATTAGTACTTTTTAGTAGCCTTCTTGGTGCGGGTACTGTGTAATTCTACCAATACTTTGCTTTAAGGGCTTAAGTACTTTTTAGTTGTCCCGTGCGTGCCGGTGTTATGGAATACATGCAGCGAGTTGCGCTTGTGTGAAGTGATCGCTTAGATCACAACGCACTGCTTGCATGACACCTGCAAGGCGCCACTTAGTTCAGCTCCTAGACATTGTCTTGACACAAATAATTATGTCCTTCAAATGCTCAGTGTTTGCCTGATACATTCATTGCATAGCTTTTCAGGTTGTGGACGAGAATATTCGTTCTCGTATAAGAGAACGAAATCAACGAAAACCGATCAAAGGCCAAAAGATGTTCGAAATATCATTCGTAACCTACAACTCTAATTGTTAGTTATTGACACTATTGAAGCAGTTGAACGCACGTGCTTCTCTTACAACACTGTGTTGCATCTGAGAACAAAAGCGAGCCCGAAAAAGATTGTTTTTCTGCATGTGTACAAACATGTTAAGTAATTTTCAGTTTCTAAATGATCTACCATTTGTTATCGTGTTGCTAACATGACGTTCAAGTCGTTCGATACTCTTTTTTTTTTTGGGGGTCATTGCTGATTTGAACACGAAAAATCTTTCCCTTGAAGCTAAAGCTTACAAAAGTATCTTAAAACAGACAATTAATATCTACTAAATTATAGTCAGCGCTTCTTTATTTCGCTAGTCATTGAATATCAAAACTGAATGTGTACATGCATGTTCAGTTCAGAACAATGAATCAAATTCAATAGGTCTTGAATTTACTCTGAGGGAGAATTGTATAGGAGTTTGCATGTGAAAAATCAGCATCGTAAAGTTAGGTTCTAACCAGAATTTTTTTTAACTTCCCAACTTCGGGCAGCACCGAACTTAATAACTACCTAGTGCTGTCATGATTTCATGCTGCGCTGGTCATCTTTTGCAGTGTACATACAGGACATTAATATTCCTGGTGTAATAAATATTATGTACCTCTTCTATTTGAATGATTTTTATGTTCATGTACGTCGCCAATTTTTAAAATGTTTAATACGAAATGTATTGCATGTGTTTCACTTCTCAAGGTAGAAATAGAAACCTCTCGACAAATGTTTCTTTAAATCTGTCTCAAAATATTTGCCAAAAATAGACAGAACAATATCTTAACACCTACATTTAGCCGAAGTTGTCCCGCGGAAAATTAGAGAATATTAAAAAATTAGTTGATATACATTGGAATGTGTCCTGTATGTACCCTAACTGATAATGCTTTTAACCCTCGTGTCGTGTTCGGGTCTGTGGGATCCGTTTTCATTTTTTCTGCTAACATCTTTACTGTTTATACTGCGTGTAATTGCGTTGAAGTAAACATTGTTTTAATTTTAACACAAAAAGGTTTGATTGTGAGTCGTTAAAAATCACAATGTAACTGGTCCACGAGACCCACAAACACTAGCTGAGTAATAACTGTATGAACACCACACAAGGCTCAACTCAAATGCTAAATTTAACCCTCCATGGGCTCACATGAGCATTTGTCAGGATGCACATCTGTCCATGTAATGCATTGAAATGTGTCATGACTCAGAAATGAAGTTCTGATTTATGAACACCTGTGTACACGGGAACACGCCTAAAACTGCTTAAATTAACGTAACCCGTGAACATGCCACTGCCATGGCGCTCATACCAGCTTGGGACGAGCGTTCCATTGTTGTCCCCAGCTTGTCTGTTTGTGAAGAGAAGAGAAAAATTAGAGACAAATATCTAGAATATCTTTATTTCCCAGATTGTTTTCCGGAGCATTTTGTCGTCAATTCGTTGTTCATTAAAAGATACAGCATATGGTTTGGCAGCAACTGTTTCATTCATTTTTGTGTTTCAGTGTACACTCTTCACAGATAATCAAAAGTGGTGACTGTTCTTCGATAGCTTTGTATTCTATTGGTATTACTGAAATTTATTACATTCGTCTGTTGTGTAGTGCACCCACAACGTGTAAGCTGTACAGTGCATTGTGCACCACGTGTGTTGCATGTGCTCAACAGCTGTGGTCAAGTGCAGAAGAGACCCGGAAATCGGGTCGATTTTTAAGGGAACTTTGTATCAATGAAAACGGGACGGGTATTTTTTGGTAACTCAATGTTCTATTATTATTGCTTAAAATGAAATTTGTGCAATTTTTTGGAATTATTCGAATAGAATGTCATTGTTTTAAGAATATCAGCTCAATTTAATTTAATGAGTTTTTCTTCTTTAGTATTATCACTTAATTAAAGCGAATAGTAATCCTTTTTTATTAACGTCAGTTGAATTCAGTTCAATGATTTTTTCCTCATTTTAGATATCAGCTAATTTGGTATCAGGGCTTGAAATAGAATAAACACCAAACTATTTGGACGAATGAATTAACATTGAACAACAGTACATCACCGTGTACTTGTTAGTCTATTTATTGCGTGTATTTGTACTTGTGATCAAGTCGCTTACAACCACCGTAATCTGGTGACTATTGCTTGTATTTGTACTTGTGATCAAGTCGCTTACAACCACCGTAATCTGGTGACTATTGCTTGTATTTGTACTTGTGATCAAGTCGCTTACAACCACCGTAATCTGCTTACCATTTAGTTGAACTGTAGTGAGTGTAAACGAAATTATTGAAGAGTTTTGGATCTATTCACTGATTATAAAACAGTGATGGTCGAGTACTTTTTCTGATGCTAGGTACATACTCGACTTATTGGTACGTTCTTCTACTTGCTACGTTATCTAAAGTTTCACCTATAAGAAAGAGTACGCGAGTATTTTCCTCATTTGCGTATTGTTTCTTTCTTAATTTCTCATCTTTCTCTAACTTCTTAACATTAATTTCTCTTTCTTAACGCTTTTGTCTCGTTAATGGTGACTTCCGACGCTACTGAAGTAATTTGTGTCTTCAGCATCGACAAATTATGATTCTGAATCTGATTGTACAACCAAGACAGTGCTCATCTCCGTCCACACTCCACAGTGTGTAGTCTTTTCTTCACAGTGCTCATCACTAACACTTGTGGTTGCCTTTTTTACATTTGTTTCTTAATCCTTTCAAGTCTGGTGGTACCTATTTCATACCTCCGATGAGGTCATGTTTAATGCTTGGTGGTACAGAAAGCATACCACTTTTTAAAATTGAGCTCCTGCGATGCTCAGCAGCTCAAAAGGCGTACCACCATCATAAATCCATATGAATCTATACATTTTTGAGTATGTTAAACATTTCTTTCCATCAAAAGTATAAGCCTGAAAGAGTTAATTAACTATACTTTATGCGATTTCTGCTGCTTTATTTCTATCGTGGAGGAAGCCGGAATCTCTTGCTGCTGATCTCTTGCGCGACTTTTGTCGATACTTCATTTCTTGTACTTTAGCGCTGGAATTGCGTCCTGTTGAAAGTTAATTAGTGGATTCAATCGTTGTTTAAAAAAATACAATGCGGATTAAAATGAGCACCAGCCCAATACGATCCCTGTCACTGTTGAAACTCTTGTACTGGTTTTGAGGTTAAACTGGTATGAGTAACGAAAATCATTGAGTGCTTTTTACTATAGAATTGGTGACTGCTATTCTTTTTCAACGTGCTTCTGAATCAGAATTGTACCTTTTCGCTTATTTAAATTTGAGAATTCTATCTGAAGATACTTTAAATGTATTTTATTTTGGGCAAATTTAATGTATTCCTTTCATGTCAGGTTATAACACTTCAGGTCTCCACCTACGCTGAAAGAAATATACAATATTTCCACTCCTCCCCCTCTTTCGTGAAGGATGTTTCTTACGGCTTGTAAAATGAGCTATTTTTTATTTTAAAATGAGTTACCTTTTCTCGCGGTTAAACAAGCTCTAAATCTGTCACTGAATCTCTAATTCAAAATACACGTGTTGACAAGTAGGTAAATTTTGTGATGAACTTGATTTCCAGTGAACGATTTCAAAATCGTCTTTTTAAGCCTCTCTTTCTCTGACGGATTTCTGTAAAAAGAAAATATTTTTTGAAACCTCCAAATGTACAGCGTAATAGCTTCTCAATGTCGAGTTGACTTGTTCTTTGGCACGACTTCTTTTAGCTCTCCTCATTCTGGAAATTATTTCTTCTGGGTCGAGGTTGTCCGGATTTACCATCCACCCGACGTACACCAGGACACTCAAATTTGGGTCGATCTGGAAAAAATTTTCTGAGTGCATAAAATCTCTGTTTGGTGAAGTTATCAAGTTTATCGTTTATTTTTTCAAATCCTTACACAGATATCAAGCATCTTTTTGTACAAGTATTTAAAAATTATTTTGTAGAAGCGCTGGGCATTGGTTTGCATAGAAATATACTCGTAGACCTTTTTGCTGGAAATACGAACGCATTTAAGGCTCCTTAAATTTATGTCAATGAAATTGATGGAAGAGGAAAGAACTTCTCCTAGAATCTAAAGTAAACATTAACCTTGGCAGAATAATAAGTAAAACCAGTTAGTGAGGATTTTTGTGATAAAACTGAAATATAAACTATTTAATTCAATCGTCGGTTATGTTCCGTTTATTGTGTATTGAATTATTACATAATTGTTTCCAAATCTAGAAAAAAAATCACTTCTTCAAAGATATGAAGCTTATTATTCTTGGTTCCGAGCACAACCCGAGTGTGGGTTCAAATTTTTGGCTGGTGACGTACGTTGTTTACTCTAAGCCTCCAAATGTGTTCCCTATCTAAGAAGCATTTTCCCAAGCTATAACCAGTAGAACGCGTGTCAATTCAAGCTGCCTAACCTACCCATCAGGTGCCTCACCCTTGAGCTCAACGGTCTGTTTTGTTTGTCTTAATCTCGTTAATCATGGACTGCGGTTTGTTCGTCAGAATACGTATCTCATTTCTGTGTACCTAAGTTACCCAAGTCGTAGCTGTTCCTTGTAAAAAAAAACAAAGTTTATCATGTAGCATGTGTTTTGAAGAGTCATCACATTTAACTCTAAATTTGAAAAGTTCACTCAAAATTAGTCTACGATGGAAACGACAGATTTTTGGATTTTTCATTTTTACAATATCACTACCATTGTAAAAATACTAACTTAAAAACTGAGAGTTGCGTACATAGCGTAAATTAGTTTTACAAGACGCAATCAGAATCATAGTAACGACACTAAGGTGAAGACCTTAGTGTCGTGAGCATGATTCTGATTGCGTCTTGTTTGGGTGTCACTTTATTTTTATATTTTACGAAACTTCAATTACCAATTCATACTAGGCTAATATTCTTGCGCATTAGTACCGCATTTAAAAAGCGCATGTAGACGTGTATAAGTCTTGGCGGAAAGCAAAGAAGAATGGAATGAGCGTCATTATGTCATTAATAAACTGATGTATAAGTCAACACTGATTTGAAACCAGTCAAATTCCTCCGAATAAAGTGAGACTCGCGCTAATAGTTCATTCAAATAGTTATCGAAATGTTTTTTTTATAAAATAAACAAGAGCCTAAAACTAATTTACGCTATGTACTCAACTCAACTCTTCAAATGAAAAATCCAAAAATCTGTCGTTCCTGTCAAACTGATAATGTTACTTATACACAAGTTTTAACGAGAATTAATCTCAAAAAGAGCGTTAGGAAGATATATTAATGCAACACAAGAATGTTAACTATGAATAACATATTTATTGGCTAACGATGAAATGTAAAGCTACTTTATTAATGAAATGTCCATTTCGTTTGACGACTTTGAAGGCACGGGTACCTGTTGATTCTGGAAATTTGTTAAGCTTTGCTGTACGAGCAGATCTCAAAGCAGGTTCTCTTGGTCCCCATCATATTAGTTTTGAAGTAAATTGCCGTCCATATGCATAAATTTTGCGCTTTATAATGGCTCCTAAATTTTCAATTGGGTTCAAATCTGGCGAAGATGGGGTTCGTATCTTCAAATTGCTGCTTTTAAAGCTAAATGAAGCAGTTATTACGTAGTGAATATGGTTTGGATTATCTTGTATAAATACAATATTCTTTCGAAGATTGATCTTTAAGCCGATTAAAATGAGTTACATTGAAAATAATGCAATAAGAAACGTTAGTTTTGTTACCTTGGGAATCTTTACTAGATCAATGAGGTGATCAATAATTCGGGCAGCTTCATTTCTGGGATATAATGCATAACAGTAGCTTCTCTAAAAAGGAAAGATTGTCAGAAAAATATAATTTTCTAATATATTATTATCATTGCGAAAAATTGAATCAAATAATTACCTAGAATGAATTGACTCTAGATATGTATCTATTTTTACTGAACAAGTTTTGAGAAATGTTAGAACGGATGATTAGTATAAGTTGCTGTCTCTTAACTTAGAGAAAGTTTCCTATTTTAATTTTCTGTTGTTTTTGATGTTAGTGGAAAAACGGCCTTTTTGAAAAAGCATATCATGATAGATATTTTTCTTTAGTTTTGTGGTCGTCGTTTGATGTTAAAACTTTTCTTTGTGTGAAAAAACATTGAAGTTGGTAGCTGCGGTTTGTCTGGTGGAGTTGAGAGGAGATAGGGGTGTAGGGTAGGAACAAAAGGTAGGCCTTGGGGGCAGATCTTCCGTAAAGAAGCCAATTGGTCAGTCATTTCGTGTGGTTACACCACTTTCGACTTCTTCATATGAATCGGATCCATTCAAATGCGTTCAGTATTGAGTTTGAGCTCAAGTGAAAAGGTTCTACGGGTGTGTATCTCATAGTTTGCTCCAGACAATAGTCGATCCTTCGATATTCCAGCGAGAAAACATCTTGACAGTTTCATAACATGAGCCGACGCCGACAGCAAATGATAGATAATGGCGAGTTCATGAAAAAGAATAAAAAATTTATTTCCCCTTGTAATATGGTATTGTGAAGTTTCAACTTTAATTTCGTTGCGTTTTCAAATTCTTAGTAGAGGTTTTCCCATCTGTGTTTAAAAGTCTTTGCATTATACGGGCGCTACAATTGTTTTTCTTAAATTTTACTTTCTTGTTTAAGTGATATTTTTATTTCCTTTCTAGAAACTGCATTGTAATTTTTCAACTTGTTTTTCGTAAAAGTATCAGTCCGAGGATGTTTTCATGATTTTAATGCAGCTAATTTGTTCATTTATATTCTGCATTTGTTTTGCTGTTATTTAACCCTCAGCGGGCACCACGTGGTCTAATGGACCTCATCGCAAGTTCAATACATAAGAGGAAGAGGCCTCGTGGTACATGCTGAAGGTGATTTTCATTCGTAATTATGCTTCAAATGGGTTTCAAAATGAGTGCTCCAGTACAAGTTTCTTTTTTCTCTGTTGTGGCTGAACTGAAAACTGAAACTTAATTGTGTGTCTGTGAATGCCTGGTAACTCGAGTCGTATTCCACGAAATCAAAAATATTAAATAGAAAGATTATTTTACGTGTGTGAAGTGGCCATGCCTGTTTTTTCTGATGAAACGAAGTGGTGATTATCGCTGCGTAGGAATTTTAATCATCTACATATATAATCGACAATGTATCTCCAACTCTGTATCTGTGTCCGTCCCATTATTTCCTATCTAATACTGAAGAAAAATTATTGAAATGAAATCAGACCGGTTATTATTAGCATTGTATTGTGGACACCAAAGGCGCCGGATCACTATAGAATACTCGATTTTTTCCGATATGAGTTTTTTTCTCTTACACGGCCATGTTATTGGTAGATAAAATAAGAAATGGAAGTTCTGTATGCATTCATGAAAAAATATTCAGATTCCGATAGTATCACGGGTAAAACTGAAAAATGTATTTTATTTTATAGATCCTGAATTTTATCACTTTTAAAGCAAAGAATTTCAACGGGTACTCTCTGGACCATATCGGTAGATAAGATACACAATGGAAGTTCTGTATATATTAATGAAAAATATTAATTTAAAGCACAATAATTTGTCGCAAATCTTTCATGCATTCATTTTTATAATAATTTCAAATCAGTAAAAT
>VCRD01001114.1:110859-167186 GCA_006783055.1 Trinorchestia longiramus
TCCAAATGAAAAATCCAAAAATCTGTCGTTTCTGTCAACTGATAGTTACTTATACACAAGTTTTAACGAGAATTAATCTCAAAAAGAGGTTTAGGAAGATATATTAATGCAAAAAAAGAATGTTAACTATGAATAACATATTTATTGGCTAACGATGAAATGTAAAGCTACTTTATTAATGAAATGTCCATTTCGTTTGACGACTTTGAAGGCACGGGGACCTGTTGATTCTGAAACTTTGTTAAGCTTTGCTGTACGAGCAGATCTCTAAGCAGGTTCTCTTGGTCCTCATCATATTAGTTTTGAAGTAAATTGCCGTCCATATGCATAAATTTTGCGCTTTATAATGGCTCCTAAATTTTCAATTGGGTTCAAATCTGGCGAAGACGGGGTTCGTATCTTCAAATTGCTGCTCTTAAAGCCAAATGAAGCAGTTATTGCGTAATGAATATGGTTTGGATTATCTTGTATAAATACAATTTCTCTCGAAGAATGATCTTTAAGCCGATTAAAATGTGTTACATTGAAAATAATGCAATAAGAAGCGACGTTAGTTTTGTTACCTTGGGAATCTTTACTGGATCAATGAGGTGATCAATAATTCGGGCAGCTTCATTTCTGGGATATACTGCATAACAGTAGCTTCTCTAAAAAGGAAAGATTGTCAGAAAAGTATAATTTTCTAATATATTATTATCATTACGAAAAATTGAATCAAATAATTACCTAGAATGAATTGACTCTAGATATGTATCTATTTTTACTGAACAAGTTTTGAGAAATATTAGAACGGATGATTAGTGTAAGTTGCTGTCTCTTAACTTAGAGTAAGTTTTCTATTTTGATTTTTGTGTAGTTTTTGACGTTAGTGGAAAAACGGCCTTTTTGAAAAAGCATATCATGAGGGATATTTTTCTTTAGTTTTGTGGTCGTCGTTTGATGTTAAAACTTTTCTTTGTGTGAAAAAACATTGAAGTTGGTAGCTGCGGTTTGTCTGGTGGAGTTGAGAGGAGGTAGGGGTGTGGGGTAGGAAAAAAAGGTAGGCCTTGGGGGCGGATCTTCCGTAAAGAAGCCAATTGGTCAGTCATTTCGTGTGGTTACACCACTTTCGACTTCTTTATATGAATCGGATTCATTCAAATGCGTTCAGTATTGAGTTTGAGCTCAAGTGAAAAGGTTCTACGGGTGTGTATCTCATAGTTTGCTCCAGACAGTAGTCGATCCTTCGATATTCCAGCGAGAAAACATCTTGACAGTTTCATAACATGAGCCGACGTCGACACCAAATGATAAATAATGGTGAGTTCATGAAAAAGAATAAAAAATTCATTTCCCCTCGTAATATGGTATTGTGAAGTTTCAACTTTAATTTCGTTGCGTTTTCAAATTCTTAGTAAAGGTTTTCTCGTCTGTGTTTAAAATTCTTTTGCATTATACGGGCGCTACAATTGTTTTTCTTAAATTTTACTTTCTTGTTTAAGTGATATTTTTATTTCCTTTCCAGAAAATGCATTGTAATTTTTCAAATTGTTTTTCGAAAAAGTATCAGTCCGAGGATGTTTTCATGATTTTAATGCAGCTAATTTTTTCATTTATATTCTGCATTTGTTTTGCCGTTATTTAACCCTCAGCGGGCACCACGTGGTCTAATGGACCTCATCGCAAGTTCAATACATAAGAGGAAGAGACCTCGTGTTACCTGCTGAAGGTGACTTTCGTTCGTAATTATGCTTCAAATGGGTTTCAAAATATCTGAGTGTTCAAGTACAAGTTTCTTTTTTCTCTGTTGGGGCCGAACTGAAAACTGAAACAATTGTGTGTCTGTGAATGCCTTGGTAACTCGAGTCGTATTCCACGAAATCAAAAATATTAAGTAGAAAGCTTATTTTACCGGTGTGAAGTGGCCATGCCTGTTTTTTCTGATGTAACGAAGTGGTGATTATCGCTGCGTAGGAATTTTAATCATCTACATCTATAATCGACAATGTATCTCCAACTCTGTATCTGTGTCCGTCCCATTACTTCCTATCTAATACTGAAGAAAAATTATTGAAATGAAATCAAAACGGGTATTATAAGCATTGTATTGTGGATACCAAAGGCGCCGGATCACTATAGAAAAGTCGATTTTTTCCGATGAGTTTTTTTTCTCTTACGCGGCCATGTTATTGGTAAATAAAATTAAAAATGGAAGTTCTGTATACATTCATGAAAAATATTCAGATTCCAATAGTACCACGAGTAAAACTGAAAAATGTATTCTATTTTATAGATCCTGAATTTTATCACTTTTAAATCGAAGAATTTCAACGGGTACTCTCTGGACCATATCGGTAGATAAGATACACAATGGAAGTTCTGTATATATTAATGAAAAATATTAATTTTAAGCACAATAGTTCGTCGCAAATCTTTAATGCATTAATTTTTATAATAATTTCAAATCAGTAAAATCTAAACCGTATAACTTCCACGGGAACTGTCTAGTGTTCTACATAAATCAGCTATCATTTTGTTTAGAACTTAATAAACATGGCGTTGTCAGTTGAGGTTCCGATAGAAATCAACATTTGTCTCATAAATCACTCATTGGATACAATTGTTTTAGCTAAAATTGTTGGCTGATTACTTTATTACTATGAAGATAAACAAAGAAACTAGAATTCTGCTGTTTAATGGAAAGTAGTAAAATAGTTATTTTTGTCCCGTAGCCGCTCTTGTGGTACAAGTCGCCCAGCCGACGATCAATAAAATTGATCTTCCTATGTTTCAGAATCGTTTACAAATTGTTTAGGTGAAGTTTTAGCGAATGAAAAAATATTTTTTTGTGCCTTTAATATAGCTTTTTTTACGTTCACTTCTATGTTTTTTATTTTCAGTTTTATTTTCTTCAATAATTTTACAGCTATTTGAATAACAACATTGTCTTTAGACGTTGTGCATTTTCTTTCATTTCAGTAGAACGAGAATTAAAAAAAAAAATCTTCGCGGTAGTTTAATTCAGAGTAGTTCGTTTTGTATTGAATTTTTTGCGACCTTAGAACTATATCCATTTATTTTATCATGGATTTGAGACAAGCATCACCAACTAACAGATGGTCTAACTTTTTCCTAAGGACGTAAGTCGAGCGTATGCTTTTGTTTACACCATTCGATTGTGGCATTACCATTTTACTTGAAATTCATTTTCTCCTGTGTAGGAAGTTACCATCGTGTCGTTTGCGACTCACGCATTTGTAATAATGAAGCACATTCGTTGCATGTATTTCTTGTGTTAGCGAAAATTACCTTCGTGCCACTAATCTTGAACATGTAAATTAGGTATTAATGTTCTACGAAATTAAAAGCTACTGTAATTGTTCCCATGCAATATTTTTTCTCTTAGTTTTCCGCTAGAGCATAAGTCATTTATGAATTAAATTTTTTAATGTTTTTTATTGAGATCGATATCTCAAAATTGGTTCGTGCTAATTGGTTTGTAATAATTCAAAACTTTGAATTAACACACCAGAACTGAACTGGTGTTCTACGAGAACTAATAAGTGGGAGCTTGAATAGGAAATACTACTCCAATTTATTTATATACCTTCACATGAGCCAAACAAGAAGCTGTATGTATATTACACAGTGTTGATGCTCCACAGTGGTCGTATACGTCGTGTACATATGTGGTGCACGCAGGAAGAATTGTAGAATTATATTCTTACGCGAGGAGATTCTTTGCTATTAGACGAAGGGGGAATGACGGCTTTCAGTATGGAGCCATGGGAGGTTGCGAAGTAGGGACGGTGGGGAGTGAGGAGGGAGGGAGGGAGGGAGGGTGGGAGGGAGGGTGTTGGACGATGAGACTGCAGGTGGGGATGTGGGGAGTGTGAGGTAGAGGTGTTGTCAGTCTTTTGCGTCGTGAGCAACTCGCCTCGTTTTGCGTTTCATTATTAAACTTGTAGTGCCACCTTACCTACTCCCTAGGCTGGTGGTTGGTAGCCTCCATTTTTGACTCTCCCATCGTATTTGGACGGTCGTCAAGTCTCGGCATAATAGGAATAAGAAACTTGTGTTTGGAGGAAGATGGTGCCGTGCATACAGCTGGTGTGTAGGGGCTCGGCTGGTGTACACACGCTGTTCTGATGGCTGCAGCGTGCAGAGTTTCAGCTGCAAGCCTACAACAACAGCAGTCTAGTGCTCAGCTGTGCCAAGTGCAGTTGTTGCTGCTGCTCCCTGTGCGTCCACATGCACCGAGTTTTATCCCCAGTGTTGCTATCTTTCACTGAAGTAGTTAGATTTGCTGTGGCGGAGTGGTAGTGAGATACTGCGCACTTGTTCAGCATGGCTCATACGTGTCGGTGTCGGATCGAGTGTTCAATGAATAAATTACTCCTATTAATAATCTGTTGAAAACCTGTACATTTTATGGATGTGACATGTATTTTATATCGTGCTGCCGGTCCAAAATTGAAATATTTGTTATTAGTTAGTGCGAAGTGCTAACTTACAGTCAAGCTTCGTCTGCAGAAGGGAGTTGATATTTTTTAATTCCGTTTATTTTGGATTTGAGCACAGTTTGCTAGTGTAGTGTCCATTCAGGGGGTGAGGATGCTGAAAACGTATATCATATAATATATAAATTATTACAATTGTTTTGATGAAATGACAGTGGTAGTTCATTGTCTGAAGATTTATTGACCTTCTGCTTTCGTTTCAAGGTCTTGGTACAATTGTTGAAAATGATGAATGCTTATTTTTCGTGGTATTGTTTATTTTGACAGCCTGTTTAGATGTGAAATTATTTAATTTTGATAGGAGTCATATTGACATTTTTCATAATATTTCAATTATTTCATGTGAAAAAATTGAAGACTTGAATCCCGTCTGACATCGAAGGTAATTTACGTAACCGTGTATCCTACTTGCAGAGAATTTACTCTAAAACTTCTCAAATTTCTTGTCCTTTCTGATAGATTTACTGAAGCTTGAATTAAAAAATTAGTTGAAATTTTGGTCATTCTCTATCGGATATCACATTAGTTTACTAATGGTTCTTTTCAAAATAAAATTGAGCCGTGGGAGGAAACCTAGCTAGAATTTCTACTTCATTCACCCAGTCATGCGACTACACCTTTACGTGCTGCTTTCCCTGGAATAAAAGCCATTATTTACGAATAATTCGTTAGATTTTACGACATGAATGCATTTTAC
The DNA here is from genome assembly GCA_006783055.1 of Trinorchestia longiramus. Taxonomy (NCBI): domain Eukaryota; kingdom Metazoa; phylum Arthropoda; class Malacostraca; order Amphipoda; family Talitridae; genus Trinorchestia; species Trinorchestia longiramus. Next base: position 116,056 of record VCRD01001114.1, read on the forward strand.
GAAGCACAGCTTGGTGCGTGGAGAGCGGTTGCACAAATGACCGAGAAGAATTAAACACGTTGAGTTGTTGCAAGTAATGTGGCCTGCAGAGGAAGACGCAAGTCATTGTCTCTGACGGGAGCGCTGCGCGTAGAACAGACCGGTCTGTAGCCACCGAGACCTGCCGTCTTCGCTTGTTCTTCTCCAATTCCTTGCGCGTACGTTGCTGGGTATGTTGGTGTGTTACTAAGTCCTGGAGCGTGTTCTATGTTGTTATGCATGCGTGTTACTGAACCCATAGCTGCAGTGAACGAACTGTTCCGCAGAGACTCGTTCTTCTCGTCCGCTTAGGTGCAACAGGTTTCCATCACAGGCGCACACACGCACACCAAACTTGCTGCCCTTCGTCGTGTTAGCTTGGTCTTATATTGCGTGTGTGTGTTTGTTTGTGTGGGAGATTATCTGGCCTCTTTAGAACAAATTAACTTGGCGTTTCATTTAAAAAAAATAAAATAATGGGCGTGTGTGAGACGCATTTCAGTTGTTGCTCACTAGAATTGCTTTTTGTGGTCTATTATATGCGATAGCTTTCCAGCGCCTACCCTGCTGTCGATAGGCCGGCGGCTTCCTCTCTCTCATGCCCTTTTTAAATGCCAAGTTTTGCATTTAATTCAAACAGATTCCAGTTTTCTTCGAGTTAGTATCTTACAGAAGTCTCTCTACTGGTAAATAGTCGCAATAACGAGGCAGTTTCAAGACAGTAATACCAGCATTGTTTTTACTGATATTTCTCAAGATCTGAAAATGGAGGCTATCGTAAATACAATTAGTTTGGTAACCTTGAAATTTGACTAAAATGAGTGATTCATTCTATCTTCTGTCCGATAACAGTGAAGTGTCCGCTAACTACCATACTTTCGAATAGGACAGTAATTTATCTTAGAAATAAGTGTGAAATTAACATCTACTAAATTATTTAAGATTGTGAAGGCCAGTTTTCACAATATTGTTTCTGCGTGTTAGGCGTTTTGGCCCTGTGCTATGTATGCTAACTGATCCTGAGTAGGAACATGGTCGCTGTTTGATATCCATGTTAGTTTTCCAGTTGCTTTTACGCCACTAACTCTACGGTAATCTGAAGGAAAGCGAAATTTTTCCAATATTCAATATATCCTCAATATTCTTGAATGAGAGTAAAATCATTCTGAAATAATGCTTTGTTCTGGAGTCCAAATTTAGACACATGGATCTTCCAATTGCCTTGCTTGCTCTCTGGCGTACAGTTTGTGCTGCTTAATTCATTACGAACTACTAGTTAGTTGCCTCGGAGATTTTCCAGAATTGTATCACTGGTGTGGGGTTTGTAATGTTGCACTATGAATGCATGTCTATTCTTGTTTTAGGAATGTTTTTGTCTCTATTCCTGCTCGTATCTGTACTCGTTTAAATGCAAGAGTTCATTGCTAACGTAATAGCCTAATAAATTCGCGCATCGTATGCATTTTCATATATCCGTGGTTTTAATTCGAGAGCTCGTGAAGCTCTTTGCATATTTTGTACATGTTATTCTGGCGTGATATGTACTGAAAACTTGGATCTGTGCAAGCGTACCTTCATGCAACAGCGTACGTGATAATTAGGTCTCCTAGACTTTGATACTTCTGCTGAGCGGTGTCAAATAACAACCGCTGTCTGTCGCATATAAATGTTTTACAGCTGTATCTTGCTTCCTCGTCTGTAGCTTCGTATAGTGCGTCGCATTCAATGCTTCGTTCCTTATTGTGTCTGCATTTAGTCTGGCCGGTGTGGGTATCTTGTCTGCCGCGTATCAGAACTGATCTCGTCTGTTCAATATCAGAACTGAACTCTCTCTTCTTCTTCCCGTGAGATCAGAACTAATCTCGCTTGTCATGTGAGAATTTCTCGTCCGTTTCATGTGTATCTTCTCGTCTCAGGTATATGCTTCTTGTTTTTTTACACATCTGCGTCGTTTGTCTTGGGAATATTGCGATCTGAGCACATATTTGTGGTCACCTGCAAATATTCATTTTGCATAGCTATTAATATAATTTCAAGATATTTTATGAGTGTTGTCCTTGTAGAAACAAGTATTGAGGTTTTTTTATTCACATAGTTAACAAATACATATATGGTGTTTCACCAATGGCCGTGCATGGGAACGACCAATTTTGCAAAACAAATTGTTTGCAGATCTTCAAGCACTCACTTCTTTATTTCCCTGTCGTGAAAACGCGATTAGCTCTAATATTCAGCTTTTAATAGCATTTCAAATGCTTTCTTTTATATGACCCAAGAACCTTAAGGCCTTTCAGCGCCCCCATATTTAAGAACATTGTTCATTTTAACAAAAGGTCAATGGCTATATCGTATTACATTCTTGGTCTTTCGGCTGCAGTACTTGTACTATTACTTATCAGCTTTTCAGAGACCAGTGTGAATACGAGTTTATTACTCATATTATAATTCTAAACCTAACACTGCACTCTTGAGGTTCATTTGTGTGTATATAATTGGAATAATATGAGCTAAGTGATGTTTCATTGCAGGACGTATAATAGTTGCGGCGCCAGCAGCATTTGTTTTATATTTTATAATGATCAGAAACGTTTGTCTTGCATCTTATTGGAACGATACGAACTAAGTTGATGTTTTCATTGCAGGACGTAGTTCAAAAGGTGCCTCAGGCGGCGCCAGCAGCAGTGCCGGGAGCAGCAGGAGCAGCTCACACACAAGGGCTATTCCGGAGGCCATCTCGTCTAATGGTCCGGTCTCCCCTACCACTGACCCACGTCCTGCCACTTCCAGCGTCCCTCCAAACACGTTCAGTGGCGTAGGTGCCCCTGCAGGGAAGATTATGAAGAATCCGAATGGTTCTCACCAAGACTCTCAAGTTAGCTCTGTTCAGAATAATGCTCTGACGCAACCACAGTGTGACAGCGAGCAGCCTCGAATTATTGAAAAAAGCGACAGTTCTCCCTGGTTGGGCCGTGGGCCTCCTCCCGTCGAAATGAGCGTGACGGAAGAAAATTTAACGTGGCCTTCACTGCCGCCGAATACGGCAACATTAGCTGGTCCCACGAACCATGGCGCTCCGAAAAATAAGAGGAGAAATCGTAGGCGCAAGAACAACAAAAACGAACGTAGTTCGTCACAGTCAAGTGATGGAGTCAATGGAGCTGACGAACATGGTAAAAATGATGGTTCATCAACTGGCCCTAAGCAGAACGGGTGCACGGATGCGTCGCTTGAGAGTAAGACGAAGGCGGTGCCACCTTCCAAGGAGAAGTCAGATCAAAAAGTAACTATGAACGGAGATTCCAAAGTGCACGTAAAAAAGCAACAGAATGGGGTGAACGGTGCACCAGACAGCGAATGTCAGCCTGTTTTGGGAAAAGCGTCTCCTAACTCTAACAACAGTGTGGAAAAAAAGAACAACAACAACAGAAACCAGTACAATAACAACAACAGGAAAAACAAGCGTAAGTACTTGACTCTTAAAAAACCATCGATAACTTTGTAATAAATTATTAAGGTTTCAATCAAATTTTATGCATATTTTTCTTTATAGTAACAAATTAGTTGGAGCACTAACTCGACTGATAAATAAATATATGCTTTGAACTGTTGAGTTCTATGTTTGTATGTCTTTGACCAAGCGAATTATTTCTGTACTAAATCTTACGTATCTAGATTACAGGATTAGCTTTCTATTTCATAGTGAATTATATCGGAGAAATTAAATTTGTTATAACTTGATATGTTAAATTTTGGTAGCAAGCTATAATTAATTTTTACAAATGTTGAACGCCACTGTCGTTTTTCATTTAAAATAACTTATGATCAGCTGTGTCCAGCTTTTTAGTGTAGAAAGTGTATTTTAATTATTTTCAGATGAAACGACTTGGTGAGATGCTAATTTTTTATAAGAAACCAAGGAATTGTGTTTTATTCAGAGTATTTTGAACAAGTTGTAGCGCTTGTGAGAAGATGAAACAAAGTTTATTAGATTTTTGAGGTGGATTTCCGACTAGTGAATGTGTGTCGTAGTGAAGTGAAATTAATATCTTAACTCCTTCAAGTCTGGTGGTATACATTGCATAACTCCAAAGTCATGTTTAATGCTTGATGGTACAGAGAGCATACTACTTTATTGAATTGAGTTCCTGCGCTGCTCAGCAGCTCAAAATATGTACTACCATCACAAATGTTAGGGAACATCCGTATGAATCTATGAATTTTTGAGCATATTACACAATTCTTTTCATCAAAAGTATGAGCTTGAATGGGTTAAGCAACTAGTGGCTAATCTCACGTTTTTTGAACCCCTGACAACACTCGAAAGAAATGTTACGAGTCAGGGAAATAAATTTACTTGTTTGGTCCGGTAGCTATGATGTAGAATAGAATAGAATAAGGCAATAGGAACGAGCCGTTTGGCCCATTCTTCGTTCAATACCGAAGTCCCATGCCGTCAGTTTCATGTAGTTTCGACGAAATTTTATTTTCCAGTGTAACTACTGCATCCATATATTCTTTCGTTTTCCATCGTAAGAATGGATAAGGATGTTATTCGAAGCTCTCTTGCAATTAGATGTGTCCTGGCTCCGCTTAAAGATAACGAGGAATTAACGTATTAGTTTATTGACATAGTTTACGTATTTTGGTGACGTCGCAATCCTCTTAAGTGTCGTGAGTTCTCCAGGGCATATTTTGTATCGACAATTTTCAGAATCTGTTGTGTAGTTGGTTTATGCGTAAGGGGGCGAGTTCTATTGTTTTATTTTTTGAGGTGGCATTCATGAACATCTTTATTAAGCTTCATTGCAGTAGCTTTTGTTTTTGTTTAATATGTATGTTCTGTTCAAGACGAATGTTCCAGTCGAGGGCGCAATCACAATCATAAGTAGTATAATACCGAGTTTAATAATAACAGTAATTGTAATACAATCATTGCTGCGCTCTGCGATCATGCTTCAAATTTATATTTGTTTCCAGTGTTTGAAATTTGAAGGCCTAAAATTGCATTTGCCTTGTTTGTTGACAGGTGGCAATGCTCAGTGGAGACCTGCAAATATCATCAACTTCGATTTCTACGGCGGTAACAGGAGGGGGAACCATGGTAGAGGCCGTGGCGGTAGAGGCTGGGCCTCCCACGAGATGGACGCACCTTACAACCGTGGTTTTCATTCTAACAATAGAAACAACAACAACAATAATAACATAGTCAACAACAACAAAAACAATTTCAACAATGCACAATACCAAAACAACAACAACAACAACAACAACGGTCGTGGTCGAGGAAGTTACCGTGGCAAGCGTGGTAATAATGGCGGCCGTGGTTCCAGTCGTAACAATTCCTCCAGCGACAACCGGCGTAAATCGGATACCGGTCCTAAAGATGTCAGTGATGACACCTCGTCATGCGGCGTTCATGGAAAATTCTTTGAATGGAAGGGCACTCATCACGTGTACCTATCCAAGGGTATCTTGCATACCTTCCCAAAAGCTTGGAAGTACACTGCCAGGGTGCGCAAAGCTGCTCCAGGACGTACCGTTGAGGACTTGCATGCAGTGGTGATGGATTGTGAAACTTCGGATCGAACAGTGATCGTAAGTTTTAACTCGTCTTACCAATTAATGGTTTCAGTATTGTATGCTTGTTATGACGTTTTTTTAGAATGCTGTGCATATACTATTATCTTTTCAAGAGTTTTTCAGTGTATTTTATGAAAATTTATTTATTTAAGTTAGAAAAATAATTAGCTCTCCGTTCACTCGAAGGCTCTTGAGTTTGTGCTTATGATCCTTCTTATGCTGCGTTTTTGTGTGCAACTTATTTGTACGACACAAATATTTCCGTAATTATTCAATTTACTGTCAAAAATGTTGTCTACTGCAGAAGCTTGATATGAAAAAACTGATGAACTAGTATCATTCTTCGGTAAATATATTCCAAATTACGCTCATTGGAGTATAAAAAGTGAATACTTGTACGCTCTTCAATTTTTTGCTGACTTGATTTGTAGATTCTAAAATATAAATATCTAGGAAATCATTCAGTATCCTGTGCAACTGCAGCAAGACCAAGGCAGTTTCTTCATCACACATTTTATTCTTTTTCGTAGTTTCAAGCACAAAATAACTTGTCAGTATATCAGTAATTTTCGTTCGTCGTAATTTCACTCTTTTATAGCTATTTGTAGCTGTTTGTTTCAGTCTGTATTGTATACATCATGCATGAATTTTACTTCACGTAAACGTGGGAGACTGAAGCACACACGTGAAGTAATCACATAATGCACTGCTTTGAATGTGGCCGAGCGTCCTCTTAATAAACTACAGATGGTTTGCGTAGATCGCGCCTCGTCTTCGGGAATGGTTATTGGATGATTTATCTTCAGCTTCTAAATTAATAGGAGCTGAACGTTATTTCAATTTTAGTTATTAATTTTGATTTTTTTTCAGCTTCCCAAAGCCCTGGCCACACAGCTCGTTTCGTGTGATCGATACGCCGTGGACTTGGGTATCGTGATTCCAGACATCGTGAAAGAGAAAGAGCTTCATCCCGACTTTATCAAACAACTCTGTATATACCAGACGTAAGTACTCATTTTACTTTACTCCCCCACGTAACTGTTCTTCAACTCATTTCCAACCAAACTATCGAAATGATGGATGTATAAAGGCTTAGATGTGTTATGGTAAAGCTACGAATAAGACCGGTAAGTATTATTACTTATTTTTTCTTATGTTCGGCTGAAAGGCTTTGTTTAGCATATGCGTGAATGAGTCAACTCGGCTTTGTACTCCATCTCTTCTTAGTTTTTATTAATAGTGCACAGGTTTATTATTATTTTAATTGGAAAGTACACCATAGGCGTTTTGTTGAAACGCGTCAAAGATAGTAAAAACGATATGTGATATACGAATTACTATTATCCTATGTGACACTCATTATGCACATTTATTTGGTAGATGTTACTACTTGAGCGCCGAAAACTACAAGAGGGATTCGTTCCTCCGCAACATTATCGATGAGAACGGTTCTGTTTCGCTGGCGGCTTTGATGCAGTTCCCGCGTCTGAAACAGCTACGGCTCACGCTGGAGGAGGCTTCATCTTACCTCCGGGAGTGTCCTCACCTTGAGCTTCTGAGCGAGTCCAGAGTAAGTAACATGTCTTTATTCATAAGTTCAATTGTTCACTTCCCCAATTAGTTAATATGATTTTTGTTGATGTTAAACGTCACTTGTATTTGAGTATATGGATTTTTGGCGAGCAATATGTTGCTGAGTGACAATTTTATTTTTAATTTCGAGTAAGACTGTTAAGCTAGACGAGTTTTATGCATAATGTGGCGTATCTTTATTCAAAAGTTCTGTTGTTAACCTCGGCAGATAGTCAGTACAGTTTTCGAATCGCTTGAATCAGAATACATATACTTTTGGGTAACTCCGTGTTGTGAATGACGTAAACTTCATTCAATTTCTATTAGATTGCTAACACGAACAAAACCTTCCTTATAAGAAACTGTAACGAGACTCATCAGTAGTAGGTATCTTATGCTGATAAATTTTTAAAACGAATATTTCTTTGACACTACATCTACATAAATATGAGAGTATTTTCTGTTCGTGTGTAGTCTTGCAACTTTCATGTTCTATGCTGTCTGCACTTCTATAATTTTTAATTGAGTGTGACTAGTTGAATAAATTGCGGGTTCGTCTTATGAATCGCCGCTATGAGAACTTATGATGTTCAGTGTATGTAGGGCGATGCAATTTTTACGTTTAATGGAAAATTATAGCAGTTTTGAAATTTTCATTTTTGTTGTGATGTACAAATGCTGAGATATGCTGATCTGATAACTGCCAAATGATTTAATCTTAATTGACAGCTATAGAATTAAAAATCTACTCGTTTGTAAGGCTGCATGGTTTTTATTTATTTATGTATGATACATGGTGTAACTAGAGGTGATTGAAGAATGGTTGGCTGACTAGTTATTGTAGTAGTTTGGACTGGTCTAGTTGTTTGTGTAGCGTCATATACGTACGTTTTGGTTGTGTAGGACGTGTTTAATACCCTATATAAGGATAGAAAACGCTGTTGTAGTTGTTAAACCCTCTTCCCTAGAGTGCCGAAGTAAAGTTCATTCATTTTTCAAGACTTATTTGATTTATAGCATCTTTTCGGGTTAGGTGAACTAAAAAAGGGGGTATCCTTCGAAATCTCAGCGGAATCTAGTGCTACTAAATGATATTCCTGATTGCATACAATAGTATTATGCTGGTTGTGTTAGTCTTAGGAATGACGAGGAACTTGGCGTTCTTCGGCGGCTTACTGATTTGGATAGCAACCTTCCAAGTGCAGATTGTGGCATTCTGTCGTAGGTTCAGTTTTAACAATTGATAAGTATTTGCTTTCATCTTTTTGGAGGATATCATATCGTTCCCAACTTGGTACTCTACCTCAGGTTTTTTTTCCATTTCCCTGTATTGGGCGATTCTCAGAAATTTGAACATAATTTCAATCGAAAAGGGTTGAGATTTTTTAGTTCAGTGTTTTGTTAATAGTAGCAGCAGGATCAGCAGGTTTGTACTGATTTTCATTTTTGATTTATTTTTAAATTTTTACGAATGTTTCTGAACTTCCTATTTGAAATAACTAACGGCTACATTTTCTTTCTTTTTCAGGTGAAGAGTAGGTACTACAACTTCTTTAGAAACACTGCAATGCCACACTCGCATTTGTTATTTACCGGAGCTGAACAGAATGGATCGGGAGAAAAAGCTAACAAGAAAAGCACCTTGGCAATGGCGCTTTGTGCATTGGGCAGAAAGTGTGAAGCCCATGAGATAATAGATTTTTTGAATATTTTGGTGTCTGCTGGTCTCGAGTTTGACAAGATGGAGCTGGGGAAAACTATTTTAGACGGAGACGACAAAATCGTTCAAATGGTTGACGTCGACATGAAAGATAAGTTCGACAAAACTGTAGTGTTCTTCTGTTGGCCAAGTACCTCTCCGTCGTGGGAATATACAATGGTGATGGGATCTTCACCCGCCAACGAGGGGGTAATTGTGTCATCTTTTGATATTCCAAAAGTGGAGGTCTTCTCCAGAGCTTCGAAACAAGAACGAGAGTTAATCTCTTTACTGGAGATGGCAGCAAGCCAAGCTAGCGCGACATGTGTTAATGGAGTGCGAACACCAATTTGTGAAACGGCAGAAGTGGCTTTGGCCTCCGTATATACTGCCATTTACTATGAAGGTACCAGTTGGCAGGCCCCTCTAACATACTGTCAAATACTCTCATCATTACTAGCCGATGAGAATCAGGGCGATGAACTCCAACTAATGTTCATTCCTGCTGTCGAAGAGTTTTCGATGTACATTTTAAGCAGAAATGACGACCGATCCATCTTTGAAATAACCGATGCCATGATGAACACGGAACTCGACCAAGCTCCTACGGAAACTGTTGAACAAGAAACGGAGCCCGCAGTGGATGCGGCACCATCTGAAGTCATTGCACCCGACAGTTCCGCGGCAGCAGTAATCGGTGACCCAAGTCAAGTCCCGGACTCGGACCCTGCTGTAGCAGTCGACGCAAACCCTGCTCCTCTACCAGCTTACTTGAACCTTAATGCTCAGCCCTTCCACCCGCTTGCGGTGGACTCCACCAGTATCTCTCTCAGCCAACAGCCAGTGGTGAGTGCACTACAGTGGAGAAATATAGAACTTTAAAGTGAGAGCTAAATTATTGCTAATGGAGAATATTAATACTTAAAATAAGATAGAGAATGTACTTCAGTATTTTACCTCTCCATCAGATGTATGGGCAAAAGAGATATATGAATACAGTTTATGATTCATGTTGGTATTCATCTTACATTTTAATCGCAATAATTCTGTAATTTGAACGCTATTTAACTTTAGACCTCAGTAGATATGCTGTGCTAACTCTTATTATAGTTGACTAGGTTTTAGAAGGTTAAAATTTTTGTTATGAAGAAGTGAGAATTTAATTTCCGGATTCATGGAAAGACACTTACTGCTACGAAACCAAATTTCTAACATTGTTCTGCAATATTCTTCTTCCAGAATGGCATCAATGCGTCTAGCGTTGATCAGTCTGTTTCGGTTTCACCCAGCTCGAGCCCAAACTCGTCTCAACTGCCTGTCACCATAATCCAAGGTGAAACTTTATATATGCCCGTGTACATTCCTTCAGCTAGAGTTTACGTGGTAAAATATGTTTTACGATTGATCTGTTATGTTCCTTCATTTGGACGTTTCTTGGAGTTATTGAACACTCTTTACATTGTTAAAATGCAAGATTTACCGCATAAACGCTGGTTGAAATCTGGGAAATAATTTGCAGTCTAGTTTAGAGTTCACTTGTGTGTCAGTATTTTCTGTTCTATCACTTTCAAGACCCTTAACTTAGGGATATTAGTAAAGCTTTCTTAGTGCATATTAAAGTACACAACTCGAAGTTGCAGGGTGGATAATCTAGTCATTTACTATTGTCAGTTTATTTTTAATTATCAATTAATGCTAGAGTGTGGAAAAGAATACTTGACACTTTCATACTTTAATAACACAAAATCTTATTAAGATACAACGTGCCACTAATTACGCAAACATTAGGGACCATGATGTATCAGTCGTTATAACTAATATCTACTAATCGACCAGGGTAATTATTGCATTAGTTACAGACTTGGATTTTAACTAAATTTACTTGAGAAACAGTTTTAATTGCTCTTTTCAATGCTGTCAGTATTTTACCACTTAAATTTAGCAAAAAGACCGAGCTCTAACATCCAATTAACAGATGGTTGCTGTAACTATATGGAAACGTTCATCCAAGTAGGTTTTCAAGAAATAGGCGAAAAGTATGTGCTCTAATATCGGCAGAGTCACACGTCAAAGGATAGAGAACAAGATTTTAAATAAATGGTCAACATGTCAATTGATCCATGGGTGACGATAAAGACGAAGCCGAATAATTTAGGTCATAAGAAATTTACTGTGAAAGAGCACTGATTTGTCGTGTTACGCGTTACTGATGTGCGGACATACGAAATAAAAGCTTAAGTTAATGTTAATAGAGTTACCTAACACCAACTGTTACTGATGAGTAAAAAATGCACCAGCTTGTGCGTAACAATTTCAATTTTCTTCTACTGAAAGTAATCGCTCTATATCACAGGGCTTAGTTGTTGAATACTTTCTCAGTTATTGTGACTTATCCAAAGCTGTTATTAGATTATACACTTACTGCAAAACCTAGCAATAACGAGTTATTAGTTGAATGCCGATCTGAAAATGTATACTCATTTCTTTTGGGCAGAAAAGCGAGATACTTCGAGTGACGAAGTTGAGACTCAGTGTGGACAGTAGGCGTTAAAGAAATGTCTCGACTAATATAGGGACGAATATCTATAATCTGAAGAATGGAGTAGTGTGCCCTGGGTGTCATCTCGCGAAGATTAGGGTTACAATATTGCCCTTGAGTTTCAACGCGTCGTAAAAGCTGTCTTGAATAGACAAGTGGGAGTTTGATGCATCTCTTCTGCATCTAGTTGTATTGTAGGTAGACTGGGAGGCTGACGATGTCTCGAACATTTTATCATGCCTTTTACATTACTTAACACTCATGCATGAGTTGGTCTTAGAACTCTTTAGAGTTGATACCCGAGTTAGGGCTCTTAATTTGTTGTTTCGAGAACAATTGTTGCCTCAATTAGGCAGCAAGAAGATACGATCATGTATGAAAATTTAATTTCACTTCTTAAAATTCTAGCGCTTTAACTACGTAAGCCATCGTTTTTATACACAGTTAATACCTCATTCGCACTTAAATTCCTTTTAGGGTTTTTGTAGTTGAAGGGTTTTATTTTTAAAAAATTATGGGGAACTAGGAGTAACCCCATACTATTTTACATCTTTGCTTGCTTTTCTAAGCAATTTTTCTTAGCAGCACGAAGTTAATTTCGTGCAGCTTCGTACGTATTTACGCTGCGTTGTTCGTAGCACATCTTAAATTTTAAGAAATCATAACCCGAGCCTGGGATTAAAGCTTTTGCTGACTCCCGTATAGACGATTGAGTTTAGAGTCGTTCGTGTTCCTCACTCGACTACTCCAGTCGTAAACATATCCACGAAGATATCAAATTGTAGATCTCATTCACTGTCATAATAATCTGCTCAATCATTTGTTTCTATAATTTGTATGTTTTTCAACATGTGATACACATAAATAATAGTTTAGTATAAGGTCTGGCTGTGAATATTGATTCTCAAGATTTTTGTTTTACTCTACATCGAAGCATTTTCTTTCATTTATGCTTAAGAACTAGTGAAAAAACAACTGTACATGTAGTGTGACACTCGTTAGTTCCAACGTGAGGAGCATATCTTCCCTTTGTCGTGATAGGCAGTCGATGTCCGGCCTACTATGCAATGTTTTAATTTTGTTTGATGTAGTAGTTTTACACAATTTTGACCTCCAAATGTAAGAATTCTGTAACAATTGTGATAAACTCACTTTTGAAAAATTTAGATCACAAGATTTTGCGATAAAAAATTTATTCTCTAATTTCTGTCTGAATGGAAAATTCTTAATTCTGCATTGCCTTTAATAAAAGAAATAATTTACCGTACTGGTTGTGATCGCAGATGCTGTGATGTTTTGATGCCGAATAGGTAGCTAATATAAGTAAAAGTATTGTATTTTTTCATGTAGACTTCACACGCAGTTAAAGAATTCCGATCTTGGGAGAAAGTAAAGTAGAAATGTTAATTGAATGTACCATCTTGACTCTTGATTCTCTGCAGTTGTTCATATACGCAGTGCTTCATAACTATACCGTTGAAAAATTCAATTGAACTATTTCTCTATCAGCATTACGAATTGTTATTCATGACGATGGTTTAATCCAGGTGTAGTGTTGAAAATGCGGTGATTTCTTGAGATCTTCATTTATTTATTCAACACGTATGATTGATGTATCTCATAAACGTTTATGCGCCCTAATTTCATCTTCGACGTTCATTCATCAAAAAATTCCATTTTCTGTTTGTGAAGTTATTTGCTTTCCCTATGTTTAGCATTTCACCTAATATTAAGTGTATCTCGTTTGTCAACTGTGAAACGTTTAAGTGGTGCAGTTGCTGTTATTAATTATTTTATCATCCATCATTGTATGCAAGTGTTGGGAATTGAAACGCTCATGTGTATCAAGACTTGTATATGTATTCATCACCATTGGAAATGATCTGGGATTTGCACAGAGGAACTCACATAGAATAATGTGAACTAAATACCCTAAATTTGAATGAAATTCCCATCCACATTGCACAGCATCTGTGCTGTTGACTGTATATAATCAAAACGGATTGAATTTACGTTTGTGACCAAATACTTGAAAATAAGGTGCTAGTTCCTCGAAATTTGATCTATACGAAATATGTCCAAATAAAGTATGAACTTTCGTCAGAGATCTACTAATCATGGCACCTATCGGGTTCTAGCAAGTTTGTGTCGCCTACCATGAACTCACCGTGATATCACGTCGTCTAGGACCTCTGCTGTTCTGACCATTTAGCGGTCTAGAGTTTCGAAAGCAACACTTCTGTCCTCCCCTGTGCTGAGTAAATATGAGAGATGTTGCGGAACAACGTATGCGTAAAATTTTCCTTTCAGACCTGTGGAACTTTTACTGAATGTGGGCTGTGCTCCATCAAGTCTGAAAGCAAGATTACATGAACCGATCACGGATTTAAGCGTTTACACTCAGACAGCTCATCGATTGGGAATGATTCAAGCTAGAGATGACCTTCGCCATCAACAGACAACGATAATATCGATGTTGGCCGTTCAGTGACTCGTGTAAATCATCGTTGTTTGGCTGTGCGTGAGGTTGCCCAGAAAGTCAACAACAGGTCGTGCCACGAAGTTTATGAAAACTGTGAATGCATAGCGTGAGCAAAATTCGTTTTACATCGGTTGACCAACAACCAGGAAGAGAACCTGGTAACGTCGGCGAAGAACTTCTTGATCGCCCAAAAAACAAGGCAAACATCAAAATCGTCATAGGAGATGAAATTCGGGTTTATAGTTACAATGTAAAAAAGGTTTGAGTTAACGTCTCCCTGACGAAAAAAAAACGCATTAGTCGCCTAATTTGAAGTCAACGTTTACTTTTTCCACTATGAACGAGTAATATATCAAATTCGTGTCACACGGACAGACTGTATGAAAAGAGTTCTATCTGATAATTTTGTGGTGTTTGGGGGAAAATGTCAGCCAGAAGATGGCCGAGTCTTGGCGAATTGAGGTCTAGGCGTCGTACCGCTGCAGCACTCCTTGTCGTTCTTCTCTGCTTGACCGCTAATTTTTGGCCTCTAAAGAAACGCTCAGCCTTTTCCACCTTCTGCACTCTCCATATCTACTTCTGCAGACGGTTTTCTTTTTCCAAGATGAAAACCACACGGAAAATACATAGTTTCTAAAGTGTCGAGATTAAACAAGATTCGGTAGCTATTTCAGAAAAAAGAGTTCCAGGGATCATTCCAAAAGCGGCAGAAACGATGGATGCAGTGTGTTGCAAGCAGAAAAGAGTGCTTGGAAGAGGACAAACATGCATAATATTGTAATTTCCGCCAATAAAATTTGTATGACGTAAGACCTGGTTTTATTTTAATCGATATATTTTACACGATGACAACGTGAAAGAAGGCTTTGGGTCAGTTCCTATATCGAGCTTCAATTAGCACCAAGTTGTAAGTTTTGAGGTCTAGTATGGAAAACTGGGTAAGTAGTGTTCTGGTTAAAATACTATTTAATTGTTTTTTCATTTCTATATCCTTATTTCTATTGAAAATTTTTTTCGTGTGAAAATTTTAGTTTTAAACAAGAGCTATGAAATTGATGTCACACTGCAGAGCACATCATACGGCTTGTAGTTACTAGCTATTAACTCAGACTGTACTGTGTAGTATATGAGACTGTTAGCTATTCGTTATACGATGAGCGATTGTTGTGCTCTTCACGATATGAGACGTGCAACGATACCAGCAATTAGACGTCAGTTGGAAGCACTAGTTGAATCCATCAGTTAGTAGCTATTAAATGAAGCATTGGTTATCGTTAGCATAGTGTGAAACTGATAGGTAAGGTTAATCTTTAGACGACAGTGCAACATGAGACAGCAAAAGCAACGAACTGGGATTTTCTTAAAGTTAGCCTAATACGTGATTAGTTATTTTTAGCGGAGAAATATATTTTCTCAGTTCCTTTTTTGCTGTGCTGGTATAGAACAAGTTATCGTTCTTAAAGAAAAAACCTATCTGAATATGCAAGGATTTGACTACTAAACTGTCATTGCACCTTCCTGAACTACGGTTAGTGATGTTAACACAATAGTTCATAAAAAATATTTAATCGTTATATTTCAATGAATCAAGGGTTTTATGCTACTACAGTGGGTAGACATTTATTGAAAGCGTCATAAATTTTCACGTTTGATATTTTGTCTCGAAAGTAGCATCCTCAAAAATGGTCCAAGTACACAGCCTCAATTCTCCACTTACCTAGCAACAGTCATCGTTTATAATCTTCATATTCGGGCAGCTACAACGTATGAAGCAGGTTTAAAGGACATTCTGGATAAAATCATTCATCACTCATTCACGTCAGGGGCGAAATACTCTAGGATTTAATAAAAAAAGCGAAGAGATTTAACCAAGCAGCTTCAGTTTGACCTCTCATTCCCACTGGGAAGAAGTGGCATTACTTAGTACAGTACAGTACTAAGTCCATAATAGTCATTCCGCAAACATGTTTGGTTTAGGCTATAGAACTATCTCGCTAATTTAGGGAAACGCTCTCAAGAGGACGGCCTACAAGCTGCACCTGACGCAAATTCTCAGTCCAGTTGCCAAGAAATTCATGCTGGCAGCCCGCATTTTTTTGCCCTGTTTCAAGGAGGACTGGTTCCAGCGTGTAATCTGGTCAGATGAAAAATGGCTCGTTTTGCACCAGTCACCAAACAAATCGTATTGGGCCCCAACGATTCCCAATCTTATAATCGAGTGCAAGAAGGCTCGCGGAGAAAAGGTTATGTCCTGGTTAGGGAATAGGGATGCTGGATGGCAGAATCCTCCCTGTGGTGGTTTGATTTAAAGGATCCGTCAACTATCATGTCTACTTGGAGAAAGTACTAAAAAATACAGTATGGCATGCAGTCGTGTCCACCAGACGTCAGTTCTGGTTTCAGCAAAACAGCGCCAACCACCCTGTGAGAGCCCCATGTCTTCAGTTTCTGGAATCCAAGTTTGGGGCAAATTGATATCACGTCGGACGGGTCACCATTGGCCCCCATAATCTGACTCATCCCCATTGGATTTCTTTTCTGGACCCAGACCATGGCACACAATGCCAGGTATCAACCAAGCAGTATGACAAAGTTGAAACGTATTGTGAACTTCGCAGCCAACACAAGTGAGGAGAATGTCAGAAAGATGATAAGCCACACCAAGCAAAAAGCAGAGCTGTGCAGGAGTCAGCTTGCAGGGTATTGTGAACACTTGAAGCAATATACCCAAATTTTCAACTTATGGCATATCATTGTCACCTTGTTTTGTTAAAAATATAACGATTAAATGTTTCATGATTTTTTTATCACTTTATATAGATCATACAGCTAGTCTTCGTTACAATTCGTATGTGTTCATGCAGTTTGATTTATGTTCACAAATTTTAGTTCCAAGTATTCGATGTATGTACTCTTGAATTCGTTAAGTGTGCAGATTCTGGCAACACTTGTTTACTTTTTAGAATGTATAGTACATGCCCGTGTATGCTGCATTTAACTGAACTAATTTATAAACAAAAGTGCCCTAAATAATGGGACGGAGAGTAAATTAAACAAGAAAATGGTAAATCTAAAAAAAGTGTATCATGGTGAAAATGAATCTTATGAATTTGATAAAAGAATTAAATTGAAGAAAGTTGCTAAAGGCACAGGTTCGTCGATGATAACTACAAAACATTAAAAAATGAAGAGGAACGATTATGACGGCTTCCCAAATTTCATCAAACATGACGAAAACCGTAACTAAAAGTAAAAATATAATTAAAGAGAAGATAGAAACTCACATCTGGATCTTAGATCAAAGAGATAGAGATGTACCGCTTAGCGGCAGTATCATTCAATCTAAAGCATTTTCGCTCTTTGAAGCTGTTGCAATAGAAACTCATGTGAATAAAACTCAGTGTTAAGGCAAGGAAAGGAGGATTCACGAACTTCGTAAGCGCCATCGTTTGTAATGATGTACAAAATCTATCATTTGAACACATTTTTCATAAGCGCTTCTTGAGTTTCCACAGGAATGGATGAAGGTATTGAAAACATAGCATTATACAATATAACGATACTGAGGTTGCACCACGTATACAGCTGCGAACTACGGGTTTGAAATGGGGAAGCAGATGAATGTTCTCAATAAGCAGGTGTTTATGGAGAGATCTGGTTTTCTCCGAAATTAATTTGAAAAATTACGTAATAGAATTGGTTCACCAAATGTTAATCCGATACATTTGAATTCATGTAGACACGCTAAATCTAGTAGCTGAATTAATATTGGGGGTCGAATAGGTTGTAGGTTAACTTTGTTTTCGTCTTTCAAATCAGTTTCTGCTGATTATAGTACAGTATAGCATAATATTTCACCCTTCTACTCCACTGAGACCAATGGAGTGTCACCAGGTTTTTAGAAAGTTGTCTTTGAAAGTTTGTTTAGAAATGAGATATCCAGTTCCTTCACCCGGATTTGTTTTACACATCTTGCCCACAGGCACGAACGACTCTTGATGGATCGATTGTTGCTAGAAAGTGTCTTAGGAGTAGTATAACTTGCCGTTCCATTAAAACTATCAGTCTGCAGCTTGAGCAACGTTCTCACGGTAAATTGAATAAGGACAGAGTGATTGTCAAATATATTATATATTGCTGTTAAGCTCAGAAAGGCAAATTTGCACCTCAAAAATGTGTTCTATGAAGAACGTTCCCAGTCTTCCGATTTAGGTAATCAAGGGTATAATATTGAATGACTGTTAAGAGAATACGATGTGTTTTCGTCCTTATGAGCCTACTTGTGCCGTAAGCTAAGCAGAATGAATTTTACCATTGATGGACAGAAAGCATAGTTAATTTTAAATTTGTTGTAAAAACATCTTTAGTCTTAGAAAGACACAAACATACATAGCATCAGAGACCGCTTGGGGCTGCTGGACACGGTCACCCTTTGCTTATTTATAAACTTCTATAAATGCGAAATTGTTTTTGGCTATATTTTGCATGTGTTTGTAATGAATGTGTTAATTTAAATAACTGTAATGAACTACCTTTTAAAAAACAGGTCTCGTAGGCCTGATAGTTTTTTTTGGAGTTGAACAACTACGTAAATGAGCGATTTAATGTGAAACTCGCAATAAAAATGAATTTATTTGTAATCAAAAAAATTTTGCCCCGAAATTCGATGTAGATCCAATCCACGGTGTAATTAAGTATAGACGCCCGAAACTTGTCTATTTCAGTGATATATAGACAAGTGGTATATATTTTTCCTTATTATTTAGTTTCATTAGGTTTGTAGTCGACTTCATGTAACCAACTGTTGTATTTTTCGAGCAGAAAAAGATGAAAATACCGAAAGCTCTCCCGAACAAAAGGAGTCACCGAAACAGGAAGCGGAGTTGAAAGAGACAAGCAACCAAATCCGCCCACGGTCATCTTCTCCTGTCCACAAAAAGGACGCAAGTGATGCACGCGAGGAGCTCGACTTCGCCTTCGAGGAAGAAGATTTAGTGGTCGATATGCGCCACCACAGCTTCTCTGAATGGTGGGGCTCAAAGCAACTGACGTAGTATTAGTGATCTATCAGGATTAACAGGAAAAAGCTTTCCTTGTTAAATGGCTCCTTCCAAAGGGTTTACAATAGCGAGTTTACATTCTTTTAATTATGCAGTCTTTATTGTTTTATTCATAAAGTCTTATAAAAGAGACAGCGTAATACATATAATGAAAGATAGAACGTAATATGATACTGATGGAAATGAAACTTTTGTTTGAATGAAAACAAAATCCTCAAAAACTTGAATTAAAAAAATGCATAATAAGAAAAAAATTTCAGCGTTAGATGTAAGTGGTAAAAAGAAACATAAATTAATTTTGAAAAATTTCAGATGCTGTGTCTTAGCGATCTAGTGTTGCAAACATATACTGTTTTAGTGCAGCTAAAACAAGAAATGATTTTTGGGCTTTATAATTCTGGTTCTAGAGCACTAGTCGGTCATGAACTCGTATGTTAAATACGTAGGTCATGTTTCTATTTCTCATTCCTTTGTTAAGACTTCCAACACATCATTGCGACAACGTCCTGATCTAGCTCATGCAATTCTGTTCTATTTTTTGGATAACAGTTTCATTTACGGTGGGATATTTTTTCCAGTGAAATTAAAGTAATGAAATATACTTTTAATGGGTACGATAATTAACACCATTGTTTTTATTTGTATGCTCCCAATTTTACGCTGCACTTAAGCTACGATATTATTGTATTTTTTGGTGAAAATATTTTTAACTCTGCATTTTTGTCATCAAACGGGGTTGCGAAAAACAATGCTTAATGTCTTGAAAATTAGAAGAAATCGGCATCTTGACGTGGATAATTTTGGTTTATATATACTCCTGTGATATAATAATTCGATTCCACCATCTAACACTGTTGGTAACGCGTACATCCGTTGTGCAGGAGAGAAGACACAGAAGGTAGCGAAAGCGACATCAGCTTGGTGGAGTTCAGCGACCGCGATGTCCGCCGCCTCCAAATTGTGACGCAGGCCCCGACGGAGCGCCGTCGCCGACGCACCAGCAGTTGCAGCAGCACCGCCTCCTCCTCTTCTTCATCTCCGTGCGCTGCCAAGCCTCGCGCCCCTAAGCATGAGGGCTTTGACCGCACACCTGACGTCACCTCCAGGGTCAAAATGACCCAGGATATGGTTTCAGTCATCGAAGATGGACTTTACTACTATGAGAAAGATATTTCTGGCAAACGGGTATGAATAGATATTTGCCGTAAACTTAGTTTGTGAAGTCTGATAATTGTGCCTTCTCATGAATTACTGCCTGCGATAGTGACTTTTCTCTAACACGAGATTTTGAAGACATGAGAAATTTTTTGTATCATCGTGATCTGGATATTTTTTACGATATTACGTATTACGGAGAAGATGTTTTATGTCATTTTTCGCTATTGAATCTTAATCGCTATTTTTTATTCGCTATCATGTTTTTGCTTGATGGTTGTTAGGCTATGACTAGTCATTTGAGGCTTATATGAATAGTTTTGAGATAAGTTGTCATTTAGTGTAATTTTTTTGTTTCTGATGCGAGTACTTTCTTGAGGAAAAATTGCGAGGAAATTGACTGGGTTTTAGTTATTTCATGACTAATGATGCTGTTGAAGAGAATGTTGACAATTTTTTGTTCTGGTGGTAGTCAAACTGCCCGTGAAGGAAACGCCTCTGTTTTTGAATTAATGCTGGTAACATCTACAGCAAACTATCGTGCTTAAGAAGAGGCTTAAGTAAGACAGCGATGTATTTGAATAAAGTCTGAACTTTTCGTCGATGTGTGGTCATTTTTTCAGCATTCACAATTGAAGAATATTGTTTAGGCTTTAATACTTTCTTTTTTCAATGTTCCTTCATGTTACCTAGGCATAGATTAGAGAAGATCAAAAATTAAAATGCTCATTAGCCGCATTCGCTTTTTCAAATGGTATTCATGGTACGAAATATGAAAAGACATGCTAAAATTAGTGCTGGTTTGGACAGGTGCGTACGATAAGCTCCTCGAGCTACAGCAGTGACGGCAACAACTGCCACGTGACGCTGCACCCTCAGGAGGAGTTCGAGCTTCTGAAGGGCGATGTTGGAGCTAATGTAGACAACCCGCCAGTGTGTCCTCCTCCTCCTACTTCTTCTCGCACGGTACGTTATCTGTATTTTTGTTCTTTACTGTCATCTATTGATGCGTTATTTGCAACGTATTGATAACGTAACCGCTCGCTCATTGTTTTATGCTACTTCTCTTACGCATTTGTATTTGTTTAGTGATTTTTGTGTTACATTAGAGCATCATATTTTATCAGAAATTCATGTATTGTAAACTTAACTAGGTGTTTATAGAGATTCTGTACTGAATTCATTACAATGCAGAAAAACTCTTGTGCAGTAGTTTTGCCTTACTTCTTCCTTCCCTTTATACAATATAATTCAATCAGGGCAATCGAAAAAAGACAAAATGTCGTTAGGTAAGAAATTTAATTGTGAGCCCATGTATATTCGCGAGAATATTGAATGTTTACTTCATAGCAGAGTTTACTTAATTACTGTTTGAGAAGGTCCAGCAACACAATTTTCTGCGTGTCAAAAGTCTCGATCATGGTTTTGCTGTGGCGATACATGTTATTTATATGTCTATTTGTTATTAAAGGATTGATTGATTAATGCATATAAAAAGGAAACTTTTCTGCCTACGTTCAATTGCACAATGATTGATTGTCGATGAGTTCTTTTCTCTCTCATAACATACGTAAACTGGGTTTCAATGCATGATTTTTCTGCATCATGTCCTTCCGCGTTATATTTTAATTAATATTTGTAAATAACACAATTAATAAAATGCAAGGAACACGTAATCGCACTAGAGGGACTCTAGTTCTCCGAATGCGTGAAATGGTGAAAGGTCCCCGATATTTCTCGTTAATGGCAAAATGAGGCGATAAATGATACACACAGAAAATTTAATACATGTCATTCTAAATATCACGGGATGGGAAATGTGAGTTATTTATCACATTTGGCATATCAACCACACATGATATCCTATTAAACATTGCACTATTACAGATCAATTGCATACCTAATAACTGACTCGTTAAGTGTGCATACGGAACAGTTTAGTTAAATCAATGGACGCTGACATCAAATTACGAGATTAACCCTGTCGCTAACCTCGATTACATTGGCAATATTAGTATTAGAACTTGCCCTTACCCTGGAGATTCGTTGCTGATGATGGACTTTAACGGTTAACACTCACAATTACAACACTTTAGCAATAACGCTAAATTTTTCCCCTTCCATTCCTTGCTGTTGCACAATTAATTCTTCCCCTTTATACACGGGTAGGTGCACGTGTAAAATCTACCGTCATTCGTCGGTGTGATGATTAATTTAATTCACTTTCAATCACTTCTTCATCTACTCCACCCATACCCCTAAACTTATACCTATGCCCTCGATGTCGCTTTAGCTGCAATAGCCTACATCGCCGTCGAGGTTTAGTTCCTAAGTCCCCCGCTTCTATGCTTCCTACCGTTTTTATATGAGCTTTGCTCCTCCCACGTATCTTTTCCATTTTCTAATCTCTCTATTTGTCCAATGGTCTGAAATAGGTTTCTAACCGTCTGTAATATACTCCGCCCACTCTTCAATCAACTTGAAAGTTAAACGACTACGTAATTCTTGAGTCACAAGGTCTCTACCAATAAATTTGCTTGCGTTTTGACACTTTTTTAGCTACGAAACCATGCACCTCTAACGTAATGTAACGTAATGTGGATACATACACTTTATGTCGATACATTACTTGATACATTGCCCTGAAATATGAAAATCTATGCATATATTATTACTATCATGACATGCTTGATATGTGTACGGGTACATCTACATATGGTACAGTAGAATTCCTTTAAATCAGCACTCGCTGGCCAAGGTTTATATATTTATTCATTGTTTTTTCTTCTTTAACTGCTTTAAGCAATTGATATTGTTTTCCTTTTATTTCTAGCTTGTCTATGAAATGTTTGTGGTTACTTGGGTGATATTAACCGGCAAATGCGAAGTCCCATGGGTGCCAGTTAAAAAACTTTTACTGTAATTGAATATATTCATTTGAAACACGTTAAAAGGGCCATAAAATAATACTCACATCTGAATATATTATTGATAACATTTTCTTTAAGAGGAGGTACTGGGGTCCAAACAATAGCACTTGGCAGTCCGGATTTGGTCTGCTGTCCGCCAATTGAGAACCACTGCTCTAGAGGACCTAGTTTTTGTGGTTGCGCACCTCACCTCAGATCATATTATTATCGGTTTATCGACTTATTTTTCTCAGTTACAACGTGGCAAGGTCTTACTTTATTTTGCTGTCTGTTTTTCTTAAAGTTTAGTGAATGTCTGATTTAGGCGGTAGGGGTTGTCCTGTTGGGTACAGGCTTCCTGCATGATGTCGTTACTGATGGTGCAAAGATTTCCTTCGTGAATATATTGTTAATGAGTCGAATATTGCTCGAAAGCCATGGGAAGCTTTATGTACCTGCGCGACGTCTTGCAGAAAAAATGTAAACATTCTACGATGAGAAGATGTATACTTGCATCGAAGTATGTTACATAGCATGAATCCGAATGAAATAGTCACTCAAGAATTTAAGCGTTCAAAACTCGCTTATAGATCGTAGAGTTAATGATGAATACCTTTGGAAGTCGTAGGTTTTAGAGCTAGCTATTAATAAATTACTGGAATCTATGAAAATAAATGCTGTCGCAAACTGCTAGTGCTATGAAACTAATCTCCATAACTCAAAAATGAAATACTTGACACTTTGACTGCGATTCCAAAATTAGTCCGTACGAATAACACAGTGCGTGTACCATATATGGTACACGCAGTTTTTATATGAACCTTTTTTCAAGCTGATTTCCAAAATAATGACTAACCTCTTTCAAATGAAACAACCATTACAAAATCTTTTAAAGGTTTTAGTTATTTCAAGCTTTTTCAAAAATGATTAGGCCAATAAGGATGTACGTGTTTTCTGGCGAATAGTGAAAAGTTAGTTTGTCATAATACCTCGGCATGATAGAATCTGTATGAAATTTCATACTTGATTATCCCATGTATGTTATTTGCCTTCGATCTGACCCTTACGTAAACGGTATGTATTCGAATTATTTTGTGGTGAACTGGTAGGGAAATAAGGCACAATTTCTGGTACGGGTAATTTCCACTTAGTCATTAATGCTTGCAACCAGCAGTTCTTAAAATGGCTGCAACAGGGGTTTCAAGGTTCTCTAAAAAGACATTAGCAGTGGGCTCCTCCAGTCTCGGGAGACCATGTGCTGTATGTCTTAAGTGACGTCGAACACATCAATTTGACTGCTTTACCATCCTGCAGGTCAGTCAAGTTCCCACGTCAGGGGCGTGGAGCGTGAGCACCAGCAGCGACGCGACCTCAGATGGAGATGTGGCTGCTCCTGCCACTTCTCCTTCGTCGGCCGTCCCCGAGCGAAGGAAGAGGCAGCGACACAACTCCCGCAATTACACAAGGTCTCATCATCTTGAAGTTTTCAGTTTTTAACAACAGTTTCAGGTCTTAAATAATTTTATTTACGCTGATATTCAATGTTTGTAAAAAAATTAATTAGAGTTAATCAAGAGCGAACGAAAGAGCTCGTACAAGCATAGTAATGTGTTGATAAAAGTGATTTGCCGTTTGTTTGGGTAGCAAAAAATGATCGAGAATGAGCATTTTGTGTTACGAGTGAATAAATAAGTGTTGGCAGATCGTGAAAGCAATCACAATCTGCGATTGTGTTTCTAAAAATGTTGAAGTACCTGTATGCAGACGCTATTAGATCCATTGCCTTGAGAGATCGGATTTAATTACGAAGTAAAATAAAATAACCACTAAGAAAAGTAAGAGTATTGTAGAGGTGCCAAATCAACAAGCCTCTCTAAGGTGCGAGAATCTTTATTGAGAGTGGAAAAAGAGCAGCGAGTAGTAAAATGAAGAGGCTAGCATGGGGAAGTAAGGAATACAAGTGAAGAGGTGATTGCGACAATAACAAAAAAAACGGCAAATTTTCTAGAATAACGGATGTTAAGTGTACGAGTATTATAAGGAATCGACCTAGAGCGCGAAAATTTCAGTAATTGAATCAAGAGAGCGTGTGGAGAGGAGATTGGAGTCAGATCTCATTTAATTCTTACGAAGACCTGTGCCTATTTTGTACTGTAATTTTTCCAGGTTCTACCCTGCATCAACGCACGACAGGGTAGACGTCGCTCGTCAAATACTGAACCATCGTCCCCTAAAGCAGAAGACTAGCCACAGCCTCAACCCCCCTGTAGAGAAGCATGTAGGTTGGTACATGGGTAACCAGCAGACTGCGTCTCCGGATAACGAAGTTGCTGCCGCCTCCCCCTCTCATGAAGTCGCCACTTCATCTCAAGTAGCTGCTGCATCTGATGCTGATGTAGCAAACACATCGGGTAACCGGTCCGCGATGAACACATCTCTTGATAACTCGATACAAGGGGCGCAGTTGCCCAATTTTCAGCACCCTTCTCATGCTCTTCTGCAGGAAAACAATTTCACACAATACGACTATGGAAGATACCGTCTACGCTGTCTGAAAGGTTTGTTTCTTGCAGTTTTTTGTCAATATACAATTTATTGAATATAAGTTTTATTTTTTTAGTGTTCTGTGAAAAAAAATTATCCTAAAAATATCATTCATGAAGCTACTTAAAATCTTGAGTTTAAATGAAGTTTCATCAAGTTGATGGAGCTGATCCACTGTCCTGGATGTACGTTACATTTTAATTGCAGAGCGCCATCGTTATGGCATTGGCCGCAGCCAGGAGATGAACACTCTGTACCGGTTTTGGTCTTTCTTCTTGCGTGAAGCTTTCAACAAGAAAATGTACGACGAGTTCCGCTCACTTGCAAACGAAGATGCTGGATTCAACTACAGGCAAGTTAAAGGATTTTTGTTGCATAACCAGTGACAAAGTTTTTATTGATTTACTGTTTATACATTTACTCAGTGGCTTGGTGGTTTCGAGAACCTGCATTGCTAATTAATTTGACTTTGAGGAGATATCAAGAAAGTCTAGCTGAGTTGACACCTGTTCACAAAATGCCAAGATGTGGTCAATCATACACTTGACCTACATGACGATCGTTCGTATTTTCCTTCTGTTTGCAATAGTCTCACATTATTTAATCTCCCCTCCGACGATGTAGGAGATAATGCCAATATTTATTATTCTATAATACATCTAATAATAACATACACTTTCAAATTAATAATCTATATGTTCTTCTTTTCGAAGGCTGCTCTGAGAGGATATTTTTTAACATTTCTTGAGAGTTTGGCAGTCTTTGACTTGGAAATGTGTACGGATTCCTAAATTAACGTCTGGAAGTATGCGTATAGTGTTGGTATTTACCAGTATGTCTTGGAAACTTGCATTCCGTGGAAAAACACTAACTAATTACTATGAAATCAGCAATATTCGCTGTCTTCTGTTAGTTTTGTATTTAAGCCTGTTTTTATCTTTTTTCTCTTTTATTTTCTAATAAGAAGAGAAAGGCTAGACAACTTTTTTTTGCGAAAGTGATTTGGTTTCTATTAAGTTCATATCATTATTCCTTTTCGTCAAGTTTTTTGTCGCCGGTTGCCACCTGAACTATTTAAGGAAAACTTTTCACGCCCTGTGGTGCCACGATTTAAACTAAATCATCGCCGAAGTTCTTTGTGATGGAACCTTAATTGAGAAGCAACATTGGTGAAACTGTAGATGTGATAAAAGAGTGTTGGTATTTCTTTGCTGTTGATATTCTTTGTTGAGTTAGTATTAGTTATGTTAATATTTTTTTATGTTCTAGGTACGGGCTGGAATGTTTGTTCCGCTTCTACAGCTACGGTCTGGAGAAGCGCTTCCGTGCTGATCTTTTTGCTCATTTCCAAGAAGAAACACTCCGTGACATGGAAAGGAATCAGCTTTATGGTCTTGAAAAGTTCTGGGCTTTCTTGAAGTACTACAAGAAGTCGAGTAAACTGCAAGTTGATGAGCGAATAAAGAAGAGGCTTCAGAATTATAAGACAATCGAAGACTTTTTGGTTGAAACGGTGGGAATCCATTTTAGTGATTCCTCTCTTTCTCAAATACACTAAATTTAACCTTAACTAATCAAGAAAAATATATGATTGATAGACTGATAATAAATGCCGCGATGTCAACGATCCATTTAGAAACCATTGTGTGATGATTTCCATTACTTTTTAATATTTCTTGACTGCTTATACAGTTTGTGCTTGGAAATCGTAGAATTCGCATGCGATACATTTTCTGGCCATTTGTCACCCGAGTCAGACGATACATATTTTTTTTGTTTTGACTTGCGCGTTTTTAAGAAGTTTGGCTGCAGTTAGTTAAATATCCTATGTTTTATAAGAGGACTTAGTTTACTCACTATACGGCGTTTGTTCTTTAGTTTAGACATAAGTGTAAGTGACGCTCAAGTCAGGGTTTAGCAATATTAAAAATTTATTTAACATAGGTTCCCGCGTCACTTCACTTTGTTATTTGCACACTTTCTCAAATGTGTGATGTTGTGTTTTCCTTGAGTGACGTGGTTTTCGTTCTTCAGCCGGAACAGTACGACTTGGCACGACAAGCGCGCAAAGAGGCTCGTCTGAGCCGCACTCGCTTCTACTCTGCCAACTACGAGAGCAGCAGCAACACCTCTGGAGCGTCTCCGCCTCCGCTTAATTACATATCGTGGTACAACGGCCTGCCCCAGGAAGGGCCTGCTATACATCCTCCGAGTTTCAACATCGCGTCCAACAACTCTTTGAGCAGAAAGAGAAGAGCGTCTGAAGGCGACAGATCGCATGGTGCCCATTCCGTTTCTTTTGGGGCTTACAAAAACAGGAGACTCTCTGGTTCTCAGGTAAAGAAATGTCCATGCTAAAAACGTAGTATGAATTTTAGTGCCATTGAAATGTAGTTAACTCATATCTTCCCACTACATACATATCTTCTAATAGAAGCATTAATTTTCTGTTCACCATTTTATACCGTTAACTAACCTATGAACTTACCTTTAGATAAGTTTCTATTTCGTCATGTCCGTCATGCGTGTAACAAAAGCGCTCCTTGATCCTGTAGAAACTTGAGAACTTGTGTTTTACTCTGTTTATCAACTTCCTTGTATTATTGAGTGATTCTGACACTAAACCTGGTCACAGACTCGGTTATAACTGCGTTGCATCGTGTACATGGCAATGCTGTACATGCTTCACTCTCCTGTCATTGTGGTGGACTTTGTTGCACATCTGGGATATTCATGTCTGCTCGCGTCAGTCATGAACAATAGTTGTTGGATTACTGTCCCATTTATTTAAGGTTTATTGTCTTTATTATTTAGAGTTTCATTGAAATTTATTGTAATCCTGAGTTCCTACAGTACTAGATGAAATACGGTGATAGCGATGAAAAATACCATTGTATGTTAATGATAGCTTACCCAGAAAATAAAATTCTCACAAGATTGGTGACACTAATGACCCTGAGCAGAATCGGATCTTATTCGCAATTATCAGGTTTAGCATTCATGGTGAGGTTGGCTCATATTACTTTTTTACTTGAAATTTTTTTTTAAGCGGTGATCGGTGTATGAGATAATTGATACACAACGCTACCTCGTATTGTATTCGTGTCAAGTTTATTTCTAAGTACTATTAGCTTAGAGCCAGTCATTTGTTTCCCCATCTCTTCCAAGATGAGTGCGCTGTCACATTTGCTGGTCGCTTTTTGTCGTGTTAACCAAGACTATAAAAGTGCATCTTGGTGTATCCTCCAACTGGTGCATCTTGGTGTATCGTGAAAAATTTCTTCTCCTGTGGGCTCATTTCTTTTTTGTACATAGGTCTATGCTTTATTCTCGTGCTCGTACAAATGCGCTTCGGTCATTGAAGAAAACAAAAAGGATCTCAGTATGAACACCATCTACTTTTCATACGCTTTTAAAACGCCTGAAGTTCGAGGAGGCTCGAGACCGGGCAGTGCATTTTATTTTAAAATATTTAATCAGATGTACATTTGTACCTTTATTTTTTAATAACATCACTCATAGGTTTTTGTGTATAAGTTATTTTTGGAAGCAATATTGGGTTCGCTGTAATAGACTCGTTTATTTTTCAGAGCGGATCTAGGTCAAGACAAGGCAGCGGTGCTGGCATAAGATCACGCATGAATTCCCATTGTTCCCACGAACCTTCTCCTCTTGCTCTATATTCCATTGGAGGAAGTTCTGATGTGGCTAAAAGTTCAACAGCTTCCAACGCATGCTCAACCCCTAGCACTTCTGCAGTTAATGTCCCAACCACCGCAGCTGCTACATCAACGGCATCTGACAGCGTTTTATGTACAACTGAGAAAACTACGTCAGCTTCTTCATCTTCTCCATCTTCTCCTAGCAAGAAAACTACAAATAGCTTTAGTAAAAATAGATCATCTTCTTCAAAGGGATCGTGTACAAATAGTCCTAATAAAAAATCTATTGCTATTGCAAGTAGGAGTCCAAGTAAGCAGGAGCCTAGTTCTAACAGCCCACAAACTTCTAAAGCAGCTACTGAAATGAGACGAAACTCAAACCCAAAGGCGTCTACTTCGACCGAATCCCCCAAGAAGTTAATTCAACACAATGTCGAAAGTAGTGGGTTGAGAAAATCGCAGCCTCATAACAATAAAGAGAATAAACCCCAACGATCACCTGCTCCCAGTGATAAAAGCGCAAAGTCCCTGCCTGTCAATGCAACACCCAAAAAAATGAGTAAGGGAAGCAAATCTAATAACTCCAACAAAACGTCTAACGTCAAAAGTAAAAAAGTTGAAAAGACAGCTGCTGCAGCCGCTGACCAAGCTGAACCATCTGCTACCGGGAATTGTTCATCTACAGCTTGCACTGCCAAGAAGACAGAGTGTGTAACAGTTCCCAGCTGCTAGATTGACTTGTTCTTTCGATGTCTTCATTTCTTCTCTCAGGTGAGGTTAATAGTAGGTTATATTAAAAAAAATCTATCTATGTACCTTAATCATTACAGTTTAAGATTTTTACTTCATTTCTTGGACGAACTCGCTTTACAAGCCAGAGTATGTAGGAGTTATCATGAGCTGTCTTCTGAAAAATTAGCTACGCCTAGTGCTGAAATCTGAATTTCGTTTAATTTTATACAAGGTACTCCGTAAAAAATAGGAAATTTAGTGCCTCAAATTCGCAACCTGTTAACCACGCAACTTTTAAATTTGACACACGCGTCTACGTACAATTAAAGAAAAACGAGTTTGAAATTTATGTGTAAGTTGATTTTATTAGTTCATTGACAAAGTAAAGTGCAGTAAAATACATGCGTAGAATACATAATTGGAATCTAAAATGTCCTTTATTTTTTGTGAATGCATCCTGTAGTAGAGCATTTTATATTTCTTTTATTGCTCGTTTTTTTAAACTATGTGTATGTTTGTCATACTAACGTATTGTGTTCTGTGTTTTTTTTTGGCTTTGGTTTTAAGTTCGACTGGCAGTGTCGTGTTTAAGCAAAAGTTAATTTATGAATACATAGGTGGCTGCAGTGGTTAAACCAGGAATATAATAACAATTAATGAATACAATCGTTTAGACTGCCTCTCAGTCAAAAAATTTTGACTGGAACTAAGAGGTGGACAAAAATTCATATAAAGTAAGCAAGAAATCCTCAAACTACCAAAAGCCTAACTTTGCATTGATAATTATAGCTTAATCCATTAATATGAGGGAAGAGACTTCAGGATTCTCTTTCCATATTTGGGGGAGGGGACGAAGGGTGACAGCTTGATAAAAATAATGGTGTCGTTAGGTCAAATTTTTACGATTATAAATATGCTACAGAGCCAGGCAGCTGTCAAACACTCGATAATGTTCTATCTTTATCGCCAAAATTAGTATTAAGTAAACGACGCCTGAATTAGTCCCTAATTTTTCTATATGATTAGTAGCATAAAATTTTACTTCCCAGCGCCCATTGGTAATAAGTTAAACGTAAGTAACTATGGAACTGGTCGATGAAGTGTATATTGAATAGAAGTACTTTATTTTCGTAACATCTTACTCACTATTAGGCTTGTCAAGTTCAAAGATATATTTTTAACTTTTACTTGTTCCGCTATCAGATGCTCACAGCAGTGGCTGTATGTTATTCGTCAGGGAAATGAGAAAAAACGGGTATCATTTCTGTGCTCCTTACTAATAAAAGCTTTTGTGTGCAGATTTTGTTTGCTGTCCGTGTATTGCAAGCTGTTCTAGTGGTGACCTCGGGAGTGACGTTTTGGATACATTGCGTATTTTTTTATTAGATTGAGGCAGAAATAATTTCGGTTATTAGACCGAAAATGTGATAACACATTTCGAACTTCAAGTGTTTTTCCTCAATGGGGTATTGCGTTAAGAAAATGTTGACCGGTCATTCATACATCAGAAATGAATACGCGTGTGTATCATAATTTGAACTAAAATTTCACGGTCGAAAGTGGAGGAACTAAAAGTGCACATTCGACGTGTGTTGTTGGAGCTTTTGAAGATTAACAAAACTTTTCAGAAATAAGAAATAAAAGTTGTGATGTTACATCCCAAGTGTCATTAGCGATTTTCAAGTCTGAAACTGTTTCTAAAGGCTTCGTTCAAGGGATAAATCATCGTCAAATGAATCCACACCAGAACAATTGTCAGTCTTCGATGACGTGGCTTCAAGAGGACTGGGAGAATGTAATCCCGCAAAAATACTCGAGACTTCGCTCTTGATCTTCAGATCCAATCTACGATTTGCCTCTACTCGGAAAAGACAGCAAAAGTAAACAAGTAACTCCGGAAATTACTTCTGAATTAACACGATATGTTCGATTTGGAAGCCAAGTCTTCTCATTCTCTACGTAAAGGAAAAATGCGAGTTGCAGTTACATATTGCATTGTGATGTTTTTTTCTTGCGGTTTAATCATAAAATCTTAACAAATAGAAGCTACGCAACAGGCCTAAGTATCAGAATTTACTCTACATGCATTTCAGTCTACGAAATAAAACTTTCTCTGTTGTGCATTCGGGTTCTACAGCGAATAGTCTTAGCTATGGATTTTTCAACATTTCATTGAGGTTACTTTACTTTTTTGTTCTGCGCGTAAAACGTCTTTCCATTAGTAACATTTTACAGTGTCTGTTTACGGTTTCATCATTTTATGTATTATGATTTTCATAATCAATGCCAATACAGCGGATGTGAACTAACGTGAGGGTGAGGATTTGTTTTTCTCAAAAAACTCGCTCGAAAAAAGTTTGTGATATACTGCTAGATTTATATTAATGTGTATTACTCAACTAGTAAAACTAAGTTATTTCTCTTCCAGTTACTGTTAGTTAAAATCTTTTAATTGCCTGTGTGACTATTAGTGTCGAATATTTTTTAAGCATAATATTTCATTCAAAGTTTTGTGTGAAAATTTGATCTAGATATTACTCCATTCAGCCGCATGTGAGTTACTTGATATATGTATAATTACATTATATATATATTTTTACTTCTGTATGCGTACGTAATATACAAGCGTATATATGCTGTATGTAAGCATATTTATATATACACACATGGTATGTATTTGTGTGTATATGGATGCACAGCTGGCTCACAGCGAGTGTAGTTAACGAAATCGCTACCGAGTAATCATCTGAAGAGACTTCTTTCCTTGAAAGTCCTAGAAAGTATGTTAGTCACAGGTGACTATAATGAATCAATATTCCGAATAAATTTGAAATTTGCACGTTCTTGCAAGGATCTGGAGACATGATTCGAACATGATCGGTTAAGCTTAGGGAGATAACTTTTCACTCTCGCATTTCAAAAATAAAAAACAATGGCAGTGCCTCATTTGCCAATGAACGTGCCTTCATCTTTTTGGTATTTGATATGATTGTGTGCTGTGAATTTAGTTATTGAGGTTTCCAACAAATCTGCCCGAAACGTTTTGCGGATATGTGGAGTTTTTTTGACTGGGTGTTTTTGGAATTAAGGTAAAAAATTTGTAGCTCATCGTGTTCACCTTGTAGCGTCGTGACAATGCACTCCCGTCTAGCCATACTCGGCCGAATATGAATGGAGTACTGCGTTCTTTATTTGTGCGATCAAACAACTTCAAAAAAATGTATTTTATGCAAGTTTAGCTTTGTCAAACTTTTTGGTTAGCTCAAAACATCATGGTCTGCTTAATAGATTTTCTCTGGCAGATCTGCGGTGTTGACGGTTCATTAGCTACTATACTTGGACAATTTACTTGTGGCTTATGGATTCAAAGTATTTTCAAGCTTCACACTCATTTTATCATTTTTCAGTTTTCTAGAAACTTGAAAAATTGTTATAGCCCTTATAATTGTGAACTTGGTGGCTGTTAGGATAAGCAGAAAATGTTTTAACTTTCTCTTTTCCCTGTTTCCTGTGTATTGTTTTGAAGCACGTCTATAAGAAACATCACTCTCGAATTAAATCCATAACTGGACGATGTTTCCAGTAATTGTTCGATAGTAAAGATAGAATGATCCAATAGATTCAATAATATTATTGTGTAAATTGAATATACCAATAATTTTAGAAGCATTCACAGTTCATCCATTGAAGGCTTTGTGAATCGCTCGGGAGAAATAGTTGGTTTAGTTTCGCCCTGGATTGCGGTTGTATCGATTAGGAAGTACTTTTTCGTACGAATTTGAACTCGTATTATTTAATAGAAGACGAGGTGCGAATACTGCACCGCCAAAAAAAAAGTTTTTTAAGCTAAAATGCAGGTAGGTAGAATTAATTAGAATTAAGCATTTCCATGTACTGTGTGCTTTGTGGTCTTTTGTAAATAATTTATTTCCCCCTTCATTTACGATCGAGATGCGCGGTACTTCTGTGGTGATTCTGCACTCGTTTCATTTGGTATATTCAAATGCTACAAGGTGCTTCTTAATTTAAGCCATGAGAGTTTTCCATAGGTGCTTGCTGGTGCGCTACCTTTTCGCGTAGCCGTTTTTGTTATTTTGCATTTTCATTCTCTTTTAAATTGGCAGACGTTTCCTTCTGATGACATTTTTTCGCACAACGGCTTTGTAGTATACTGTACGGTATCGGTGGTGTAAGTGTGTAATGGCGAAGTTATGGCTTGGGTTTATTATATGGGATTATATTATAAATTTTTCGTCTATCTGTATTCAAGTTAAAAACTGCTAGTTTGGAACTTTAGAGCAATCCTTAGTAGATTTGTAATCGGTTTCTTCAATCATGGAATAATTGATAATTTTGAAATTTGATTATGAAGAGTAGGTTTCGCATTTATTTTTATTACCAATCGTTACTATAAATGTTAGTTACAGTTTCTTCTTCACCATCATCAATTTTGTTTTTCTCTACTTTCCAGGCCAATTTTTGAAAATAAACAAAACGTTTTTTTCTTCATACGCAGCTGTACATGTATTAGTTTTGTCTCATGGTATCTGAAATTGGCGGATAAAACTAACATTCTGGCAATGCTCGAATGCTCAAGTTCAGATGATTTTATAATCGTAGATGAGACTATTTAGAGTATGGAGTTTGTCATGCAAGTCCTGTTGAATTGCATTGAAAATCCTTTGCAGAGTGATGAAGAAGGTGGATTATGCGCATTTTTTAGAGGGGAGATAATTTTCAAATGTATACTAGGTTTCAATGTGGTCTTCCGTAAATTTCCATTCGAAAAATTTTTTCTTGTAGGTGTAATTTGAATTTATCGCCCCTCGTGACCTATGGGGTGCTTTGAACACTCCTGATAATTAAAATCATCGTTCTTCATCAAAAAGTACAAAAATACTAGCGTTTTGGGGTTGTATTGTTTGGTGTTTTGTATCCTTGTGTTGTTTTAGGTGTGATTCCACAGTTTTATTTTACATGGATTTGCGTTTTTGTATATATCCTTTAGGTTTAATTTACTTCGTAAATCTATCATAAGTGTCAATTTTAGTTGCTTGCTACAGTCTCTGCCATAGTTTTCGCATAACTTTGCGTTATAGCATGCTTCATGCAACACGAATTCTAGGCTACGACGATTCATTCCTACCTTGCCAGTTAATCTTTTACGATAAAACTAACAATGCAGCAAAGAGTGTTCTCTAAATTTTCATCCATAGTACATATATATGCCGTTTCATTTTCTTTTATACAGATCTTCATCGGATCATCTCTCTGAAATGTACCAGAACCCACTGGACGTAAATCAACGTACAATTTGTTCTTGGAACGCTTTGTTTGTTCTCTATGCAGTATTGGAACTCATTTTGTCAATGCTAATTACATTGAATATTAATTTTTGACAGTTTAAATACAGTTATTTTTAACGTTAATGGTGAGCAACATTATCAATTATAGTATTCCTTAATTTTTGTCAACTGCAAAATTTACTTTGCCTTTAATCCGCATGCAAAGGAATAAATGCTCCGTTAGGTTTTTTGTCTAATTTTAGTGTTAGTTATCGATTTTTTATGATAGCCATTGCGAGGAGGTGTCTTCATTTCTTAGCTGGCGTGTTAACATACAGCTTTCAAGATACAAAACTATTCAAAGTTTTGTTAATTAGTTAATTGTTCTCAGCAAACTTTTTACTTTGCCCAGATTCTCCTTTGTTGCCATTCTCTAATGTTGAAATTTCTCGCCCTATTTTCAGCTTCTTACGGTAAGTTTTCTGATTCACACCAATACTGCCTTACACCTTAGCGTCATGTGTTTTGCTAGAGTTCTGTAATCGCTTAATGTAAGTTCTTGGGGCCCTTTTCTATATGAGAAGATTATCAATCTTTGTTGTATTATTTTGTTATTTCCAAACTTCATTAAAATGTGTGGTTCCTTTGTGCCTGTTTTGCACAATTTTTCTTATTCAACACGAGTGTATGGTATATTTACACGTTTAAGTTTCATCGTCTCAGATAAGTATACCTGGTGTTGGAAGTTTTCTTCTCGTGCGTATGACGTAATCATCTTGTTCTAGAATCTTTTGTAAATATTTTCTTCGTTTTAACTATTAAGTTGTCCAGCTATCTAGCCAAGTGGTGTCATCAAATTACAGTGTGACTGCTCAACTTCTGTCACTGCGCTGCACAAGTCAGTGTACTGGCAAGTTCTTGGATTCTAATTCTAATGAACCTGGACAAAGCGCTCACATATTTTCTGTTATGTTCTCCATAAGTGTTGTTGTTTTTAATGGGGTGGGCCGTATATTTAACAATTTTAAAATGAGTATACCATTCACTTTAGCAATTAAAATTACAGAACTCTTTCCAATTTTATGTGGATATTCTTGAACTTCCTTCACTGTAATTATTTCCGGAGACATTTGTGGGCACCATTTATTTTATTAAAGTAGTTAATTTTTACCTCTCTTTGGCTAATTATTGAATAGCATCTATGTGTAAAAAACTTAAAAAATATATTGTAATTGTACGCATTTGTTCTGGGATTTAGGTATTAATAATGAACTGATGAGTGCCTTTAACACGCAACTAAATGCCCATTCTATTGTGTTGTCATTCTTTCTATTCAGTTATTCGCAGATTAGGTGAACCTTGGAAAGAAAGTAGTTTTTACGCCTAGCAAATCGGGTCACTGCTTTACATTCAATTAGTGGATGCATTAACTGAAATTTTTCAAGATGGGAGTCAGGAACATTGTTCAGAGTTCTTTGGCTTGTGTAAAAGAGTTGAAACATTATCATAGGTTCATGACAATAATGATAATTTTTATAATTGTGAATATAAATAGTGGAATGAATTTACATTTACTCTTAAAAGTAAACTTAGTGGATATAATTCTAATTTCAATTCTAATAGTCATCATTATACACTAATTAGTGGAAAAAAATGGTATCGTTGCGAAATGAACAATTTGTTTTTATGAACACGGAAATAAGGACAGTTGATAACGTGTCGTAGAATTGTGGTACAGTAAATTTCCTTGCAGAAGAGTTATGAACTTTGCCTCGTATCAACGGTCACGAATCTAAATAATTATTACTTTATGTATCTCGACTCCAATATGTAAAACGAGTTGCCCCTACAATTAGTCATGAACTTTTCCGCGTTTTAATTATCTGTCGAATTATTATGAAAGCTCATGATTGTTGCTGCACATGAACAATTAATTCAGTTGCTATGACTCATCACAGGATCCTGTGTAAGTGCAGGAGCAACAATTTTTGGCTCATGATAGAACGAAGTATTGAGTTTTTATGATTATTTGCGGGCTAGTAATTAAAACTGATCCTAAATCGTGTTATGGTTGTTTTAAACGCTACTTTCCGGGATAATCGATTTTGGTTCTTTGAGGGGCATACGTGGCGACAGTTTGTATTCAAATGTAAATAAGATTCAAGTTTGGTTGGAGTGATTAAAGAATTAGAATTATACTTGGGTTGACTGGGTATATATTCTTAGTATTTAATATCTTAGTTACAGTGATACATCAGGAATCTTGACTAACCGGTTTCTTAAGGTCATTAAATCTGTTGCACTCACAGTCGCGTTAATGATTGGACTAAACATTTCGCAATATATTAATCTGGAATTTCATTGTACATGAAAAATAAGCAACAGATACTTAGTTTTATGACGTATCTTCAGAGGTTTCTTAACTATACACTAAGGAAAGTGACTGATGTTTAAGTTTAGTTCCATAATTGAGACTTGTTAATATTTTTAACGTATATTTCCGTGGGCTTGTCACGACTCGTGCGCTGACGCGCTCCAGCACGAGTCTTAGGTTCTGTCATCGTTGTTTCTTCATTAGTAAATTATTTTTTCCCGTGGAGAAAGGTAATGCCCATGAAATATGTGCGATGGCTATTTTTTGCGTAAATGCAATTGCTTTTCCCCGGGTATTACGTTACTAAACAAGCTGAGGTCACTTAATCCGATTATTTTATCTTCTGTGTTAAACTGGGCCATTACTTCTTGTGCGGCTAGTAAGTTGAAACGAAAGAAGATCAATTATATGGATCATACGGAAAACGTGAATAGCTCAACCTCCTGTAAAAGAAGGTTGAGTTTTTTACATTTTAAGTAAAGGATTACATTCACTGATAACTTAAAGAAACTCCTAGTATCGTAGTATATGTTTTTACTTTGAAGCTTTTGGACACCAAGAAATATTCAATAAACACATCGTATAATCAGTTGGGAGTGGAATAAGCTTGTTCGAATATGTACTTAAATGATTTCAATCTAACAATTTTTTAAATTTCGTTGACTCAATCGATAATTTGACACACCCTCATTATCTTCACATGCTATTCGATTACCATACTAGAGTGTTGCATTCATGACTTATAGGTTCCTTTGTGTAGCTCAACCATCGAATTTTTAAAATTATCGTTTCAGGTACATTAGATCCAAAAAGACAATGTTGAACTTCAGACTGGTGCTTCTTCGAGGAAGCTGAAGATGTGATTTTAAATTAAAAATTTGTGTTTCATAAAATATAGGAAATATTACAAACAATCCTCCTTGTTAAAATTTGTCTAGGTTTATCTGTCTCATACAATTGATAAACCATGGACTCCCTGCTATCCTAACTTTATTTCAAACAAATAATGCAACACTTGAAGATCATGTTGTATGCACGCTTCTTGCTATGCTTCTACCCTGGATATGAAGAACAATTTCAAGGAAGGGTTTGCGTCGGGTTAGCTTTTGCGATACAACAAAAAGTTCGATTTCTTCACAAAAGGATTTTATGAACACATCGACGTAATAGGTATTGAAATAATATTGACTATAACCAATCTTTTTAGTTGCTATTCCATGGTGTTCAGTTGCTTTTTAATGAAAATATACTAATATATCGGGATAGTTACTTTAATTCAATAAGTAAGTGTATACGCACTTTATGGTCCAAGAAACAAACGGAAAACTTTTACCAAGAAACTCTCCTAGATTTCCTGCACTTTCTTTCACTGCTTCGATCCATATTGAATTTAAGTGGAAGCTTTTGAAATGCGTGGGTGAGATTTACTGCATTGCGGTCTCTGTTCCTGTTGTCAAAATTTTGCGAGCAGGTATGATGTTAGTCGGTTTAATGTGATCACTGGAAGCATTGAACTTCTTTGCACAACTGTATCACTTTTCGGTCCTACAGCCTTCAAATAGTCATGAAGTACGCGAGCATGTTTAGCCTTATACCGAAATGGAGTTTCATTTTTGTACAAAATCTAGCATACCTCCAGATACACGAGTGTTTGTGTGCTTAATTAACAACTTGCTATTTTTGTTACTATATTTATCTTATGAAAAAAGTCAGCGTTGATGTAACAGCGCTTTTGCTCCTAGGTTAAAGTCAGTTGTTTTGACTATGCATGGAAAATATAATTTTAGATACCTATTAATTATGCATTAATAAACTATATCATAACTTAATGTTTTATTCTTTCCCATCTCATTACCGAGGAGGGATATCGATCGACCTGTGACATTTTTTCAGAATTTATTTATTTTTCTTTAAAGGCACTTCAAAACTAAGAAACTTCGAATGTATTGAAATACATCAAGTTCTATCGAAAGTTCAGTCCGCTTTTTGAGTCAAATTTAAGGGCATCATTTCATCAATCTAAATTATAAATGACGTATGTGTAGCAATCTAAATCACTGAAGTAATATTTTCTTCTTTTAGATTTTTAAAAATTATGATGTGTAACTATTGTTGGCCAAATGTACACTCCAAGTAAAAGTACATTAGGCATATTTTACTGTACGAATTTCAGAAGGGCAATACAGCAATTTCAGAAGAAAAACCTTTCAGAGACATTTATGGAAATGATGTGAATAAAAAGACCTGTAGAAAATGGCTTTCACGTTTCAAAAAGGATGACTTTAGTCTAAAGAACGAACTAAGAAAAGGGCGCTCCAAAGGACTCAATCCTGAGGAATTGCAGGCAGTCATTGATGAAAACCCTACCAGTACAACTAGAGAACTGAGCAAGCAGTTTAGGTCTTGTCATTTTACGATACATGACTCACATTAAACTCTTTGCCGAGTTCTCTAGTTGTACTGGTAGGGTTTTCATCAATGAAAGACTGCAATTCCACAGGATTGAGTCCTTTGGAGCGTCCTTTTCTTGGTTCGTCCTTTAGACTAAAGTCATCCTTTTTGAAACGTGAAAACCATCTTCTACAGGTTTTTTTATTCACCACAT
This sequence comes from Trinorchestia longiramus, assembly GCA_006783055.1. Classification (NCBI taxonomy): domain Eukaryota; kingdom Metazoa; phylum Arthropoda; class Malacostraca; order Amphipoda; family Talitridae; genus Trinorchestia; species Trinorchestia longiramus. Next base: position 156,272 of record VCRD01001114.1, read on the forward strand.
CATTTCCATTAGTGTCTTTGAAAGGTCTTCCTACTGAAATTGTTGTATTGCCCTTCTGAAATTCATGCAGTAAAATATGCCTAATGTACGTACTTTTACTTGGGGTGTACATTTGGCCAACAATAGTTACTTATCATAATTTTAAAAAATCTAAAAGAAGAAATATTACTTTAGTGATTAAGATTGCTAGACATACGTTATTTCTAAATTAGATTGATGTAATGATGCCCTTAAATTGGACTCAAAAAACGAATAGAACTTTCGATACGAACAGAATCGTTTTTTATTATCTATAATCGTTGCCTGAACTATATACCAAGTTTCATGACATTTGAGACATTGACCGGAAAACTCGAAAAATATCATCAGTGGATACCCAGTATTTATTTTACAAAAATCGATAAAAATGGAATCAATAACCATCATAATAGTTGGGCGTATAAACATGCATGGAACACGAATATGTTGAAAACGCAAACAAATACCGAGGAATAGCAGAATGATTGTCAAAAATCCATATTTAGCTTCCACAACCAAAATAAATGAAAATTATCATTTTTAGATACAACAACGGAACAATTTATACGAATAGAGTCGTTTTATGTTGCCTGAACTGTATACCAAATTTCATAACATTCTGAAACATTGACCGAAAAACGAAAAATTCCATCAGGGGCTATACTAACTATTTTTTTATAGAAATAAAAAAAAAATGAATCAATAACTATCATAATAGTTGGGCGTATACAGTAAGCATGCATGGAGCATGTTGAGCACGCAAACAAATACCGAAGAATGGCAGAATAATTGCCAAAAATCCATAGCATCCCACAACCAAAATAAATGAAAATTGTAATTTTTAGATACAATAACGGAACAATTCACACGAACAAAGTCGTTTTATGTTGCCTGAAATGTATACGAAGTTTCATGACATTCTGAGACACTGACCGAAAAACTCAAAAAATTTCACCAGGGGATACTCTTTACATTTTTTTTTATAAAATCGGAAAAATTTTGTATCAATAATTTTCCTAATAGTTGGGTGTTTCAGCATGCATGGACCATGAATATATTGAAAACGATAAGAAATATGAAGAATCGCAGAATACTGTCTAAAAATCCACAGCATCATACCAGAAAATGAGTAGATGGAAATACTGATTTCTTAATACGACAGCGGAACAATTTTTACGAACAGAGTCGTTTTTTGTTGTCGATAATCTTTGCCTGAACTGTATAACAAGTGTCAGTACATTTTGACATTGACCGAAAAACTCAAAATTTCGTGAGGAGATACCTTCTGCATTTTTTTTACAAAACTTGAAAAAAATTTGTATCTACTTTCCTAATAGTTGGGAGTTTAAGGAGGCGTAACGTATTCACAATATAAGTGAATATACAAGTGATTGTATATTTTTTTTGTTCACTATTCCATTTTTGCTTCCGATCCAAAAGATGCAATTATTTTTATACTGCACCGACCCTCAAAAAATATATAGTCTTCAACGTTATTGCATATTCGGCATACACATGTTTAACGCTCCGTGTTTACAATTTTTTTGTTCAGATCAATTGCGAAGTTAGTTATCCTTGATGGCTAGTAAGAGGATGAGCAAACTTTCCCGAGTACCTTTTTGCCATGTGTGTGGGTATTGTAGTAGAAAAAGCAGGTAGGAGGAGTGGCTCCACAATAAAAAATAAGCAGTTTTCTTTGCCTCGTACACAGTCCATACAGAGAAAAGAATATTACAATAATGAAAGAACTCATCGACAAAATAAATTACTGGCTTGTAAAAGAGGATATACAAGGTAGTAATTTTTCTTTGTTTATGGGATAGCAGAGCTGATGATCATCATCACAAAAGAGGATATCGGGCTCAGCGAGTGTAAGTGCAGCCAGGAACGTTTCAAGTTCTCAACCACCTTTAGTGGATTTGAAAGTATTGTTACCATCCCTTCGTTATTTATTATCAAATTGGGATCTGCAAATTAGTTTGTGAAAGCCTTACACTTGGAGAAGCTTTTTCAAGAATATGTCATGGGTTCCCAACGCTATCTGAGGCTAAGATCAAAGGTGGTATATTTGTTTGACCCCAAGTAAACGTAATATGGTAGTCAGAAAGATAGGAAAAGGCGATGACAAAAGATTGAAAAAAAAAGCTTGGCGTGCATTTCGTAAACTGGTTCGTAAATTCAAGGAAATCACAAGGATTGCGAACAGCAGGTGTCAAAGCTTTTTCAAAACTTGGGGAAAACGAGTTGTATATCCCATGAGTTCTCATTTTTTGCACTCTTACATAGATATTTTCTCCGATTACTTGGGCGATACCATTGAAGAGCATGGTAAGAGATTTCATCAGTACATCGCAACAATTAAAAGAAGATACCAAGGACGATGGAAGATTATACATGGCCTTAACATAGTCAGAAGGTATGTAAGTACACACCAAAAAATGTTGATCGTTATAACACATGTCATCTTAAGAAAAGAGTTGTAAAGGATTTTACAGTGCAAGAGTTAGATTGTTTTTTGTGTTCTAACTAGTATTATACTTTCTAAATACCTTTATAAGATGAAAAAGTATTAAATGATGCGAAATTATTCTTACAATACTAGAATAGATTGAACCAACGAAGTGCTGCCTAAAAAAGGTACAAATATAACCAGAAAATATGAAATTAGGAATAAATAAATGACTATTGACGTTACGTCGAAACGAATGTGATTGATGAACTTAGTGTTAAAAATTCATATATGAACCTAGAATAAAAATAAATTAAAAAACATAAGTTACATTGTGTAATTAGCAGTTCATGCTGTGCAATGTACATTTTTAATGATTTACAAACACCAGTCCGAAGTTCAAGCACTACCATTGTTAATTTAAAACTAAGCTCAAAAAATTTATTATCTATAAATTCATCAGCTGAGCTATACGAAGAAACTCATTAAATGCAGCATCCTAGTGTGGCAAAAGAAAGTGATGCAGGTATGTCAAATTAGCGATTAGGTTAAGGAATATATCCCTAGCACATTGTGGCATACCACTTCCTCTATCCCCGCTGGACAGTTTCTGAATAACCGACCATTATTTTTCCTTACATATAGTCCAGAGTAGCCACAGCAGAGATAAACAACAATTATCAAGTACTTCACTAGAGCAAGATGAACTGCTACAAACGTCTTTGTATGCTCTAAATTGTGCATGAACGGGAGGAACTTAATTGATGGTGATCATGTGTGCCTACGAGTGGAAACAGTTAAAAAAATGGAAAGAGTGCATGTAAAATATATTTGATCGCTTCTTTGAGAGAGGCGATCAAACTGGTGTCTAAACATTGAACACTAAGTAATTAGCACGGATAGCATTCCACTGACCGATACTTTCTCGTATAAACTCGTATTATTATCTAGAATAAATGCACAAATAGATCATCATGTTTTAAGTAATTACAGCATCAGCAATCAATTGACAAGCTTTAATGCTTGATAATTCTACATAGATTAATAATAATTACTTCACAGTTGGAAAAGTCATTTCAGCAGTGCACGACAAACGGTGATTATCACGTACACATGGAGTTTCATTTTCATGTAAGTGAAAGACAGACTTGAAGGACAGCACTTCAATGATGCTTACAAAGGGAAAAACGCTAGACCTTGCAGTGACTCAAACACTGGCCAAATTGAACTAGAGTAGTGAGTGCTAGCATCACGGAAATGCAACGCAGTCAGTGGAGACAATTTTAAATAAAGTTATGACGTAGTAACACAGTTCTTTACTGCACATGCGTCATCACATATCAACAAGTTGAAAGATAACTGGTGCCAGCACAAAATAAAAAGTAAAGTAGTGAAATAAAGCCGGTGTCCAGTAATTAAACTTACAACAACCTTCCCTACATGTGTCTCTGATTCTGCTGTTGGCAGATTTGGAACACAACTAAAAAATGTTATTTGCTCTCGGTACAGAGCTCACGAATCCTAGCATCGCCCGAGGAGCTCTAAACCAGCGAACACTGCAGAACAATCCCGTCAGTTTGTCGCACAATTCCTGAACCTTCTTAGAACTACGCGACTCTTAGTCTGAACTACTGGCCTTTTCGTGCACGGCAATTATCATGGAAACCTGATACATGCAATGTCACATAAGTCTCGGACTCGGCTAGAAATGATTTTTGTCGAGTGCATGTGGCAAAAATAATTCGCGGACACTAAGACTATGATAATAAATCTATGTTAAAATATAAAAAGAAAATCAACTTCTCGTATTTCTACACAATTTTTATACAGTTCATAATTGTTTTCAAACGTTCTAACTGACCAGTCACTATGCACCAGAAAGTATCTAAGCAAACAAGATACTGAGAATTTAGGCAGAAAGAAAATATTTTCCTCCAAATCAACTTGCTCTATCCTCTGACACGGAACTTTTTTGGCATTCTTCCGTAACAAATTACGCAGACCTTTAAGACATTGGAGTAGCAATAAGTGCAGTGCTGAAGTTACTGATCAGCAGCCTAAATTAAAATGGACACACAAGTTACGCAACGTAAGACGTAAGGACTGAGAGAGCAAAGGACTGAGACAGCGCGCCTTAGCAAGGAGCGCGCAGTCCTTGCTAAGATTAGCAAGGACTGAGAGAGCGCGCCTCAACTCCAGATATCTTCACCTTCGAAATTTAATGAACGAATTATTCCACTCAAGAACTGCTTGACAGAAAATGATGAGCGATGATTTTTGATGTTGCGTTTTTATTCTTTGCATTTACTTGAGTTTCATTTAATTAAGAAATAAACTATACGATATTTTGTGGTATTTCTGACGTAGCAACGACCATATCTGAATATTATTATTGCCCTATTTATGCAAGCCATAAAAATGACGACGCGTGGAAAAGATATTACACCATTTAATTGAGGATACAATGTCACTCTTCATGAAAGTATTAAATGTGTGATATCTATGCAGCAACAGGAATAGGCATGAGTAGACTGAACAATTGCAACCTGGAAACATGTTGGGAAGTAGATTCATCTTTTAGTACATTTGGCAGGCATCAAATTCTTAAAACACATCTTTACAGCAACAAGCATCAGAGCGTTTGACCGAGAAAAATCAGCGTTGGTCGATTCAATTAAACATGTTATGACTAAACTAGAAGCTAGATTCATCTAAACATGTTATTAGGACTAGAAACATGTTATGTGGTCCGACGAATTGAGAACCTCACATAGAAATGAATCCAAAACGCGTCACTTCTCTGTGTTGGTATCTAGAAGTGTGATAACGTGGGTATAAACATGTAACCGTCAGCAGCAATATAACGTCTATAGACTAAATAGATCCTGGATGATCAAGTTCATCCCTCAGTTAACGTCTACATTTTAGATCGCCATGAAATTTCTTAGGGTAAGGACGCTCGCATTCACCGGGCTAACATCATCAAGAAGTAATTTTATGAGTATATGGGATCACTTCAGCTCATTGAATGGCTAGCGAAGTTCCCAGATTTAAACCCCATTGAAAATATACGGAATGAGTTATAGAGACCTTGCGTGCCTCAGTGCCTCTTTGTTTGCTAATGAACGATTAAGGTCAACGTCTGTTGTATTTAATTGTGACCAAAATCAAAGCTACAGAAGGTGTAAAAGCTGGTAGAATTAACACTAGCTCAAACGAAAGTTGCGATTCGACCAAAAGGAGGGCCAATAACTTACCTATAAATTATTACACTAAACTTTTTGGAGGGCCAGTCAGCGTATCTCAGTCCACTTCCGATGTTTTCAAGCCACTTGCAAGCGCTCGTTTATATTCTTGCATAAATAAAATCCCGCTGCCGACATGGTTGACGCGGCTAGAAATACGGCATGGGACTTGGGTACACAACCGAATAATTATCGAAGTAATTATCCGACCCAAGAATGGGCCAGAAGGTTCGTTCCTATAGCCTCATTCTATTCTATTCTATTCTATTCTATTCTATTCTAAATACCTATGAAAAAAAGCGTGCCTTGCACGTAGTACGTTTCTCTATTTTCATGAGGTGTGTTTTTTCCCAAGCTGGTATCTGTTGACCATCACGTTATTTTCCTTGATATTGAGCTGACACCTCTGAAGGCTTACTCCCTTTTAGAGAAATGAGAAAACGCAGCTCGCAGAACCCAACCGCAGAGCTGAACTCGAAAATCGTCTCTCAATTCCTACAGCGAAATACGAGTGGATCACTGCACTTCAAAACACGCGGTCACACAAAGAATGAATTCTTCAACGATGTTGGGTTTTCAACGGAATGAGTTGTCCACGAGTAAAAAAAAAGGAAGAGATAATATTCGTATTCAACACAGTCTGAAATTTTATCTATGATAAATACTAAGTACAGATACGATGATGACATGAACGAATAGTGAAAAATTGTTGCAACTTTGGTAGAAAATCTAAAAAATTAAACTAGATTGAGCTAGAATTTAGAAGTGATGCTACAGTTCCCGATCATATTAACACCAGCGGTTATTTTCTGCATAGAATAATTACCTGAGTTTAATATGATATTATACTATGTTTTGCGAGATTACGAGACAATAACCAAAAATCTGAAAAATCTTTCAAGGGTATACAATCTACATTTCCAACCTGAAATCGGAAAAATTATAAATCAACTAGACAGTTCCCATGGACATTCCACGATTTATATTTGACTAACCTGAAATGATTATAAAGATGAATGCATTAAAAAATTACAACGAATTATTGTGTTTTAAATTATTACTTTTTATTAATTTCAATCATAATTTCCTTACTGCATCCTATCTACCGATAACATGGGCCAGATAGTACCCATTGAAATTTCTAGGTTTAATAGTGATGAAATTAAGGATGTACGAAAAAAAATACATTTTCAACTTTACCCGTGAATACTTTTCATCAACGTATACAGAACTCGCATTCTGTATCCTATCTACCGATAACATGGCCGTGTGGGAGAAAAAGGTCAATAATGCAGAAAAATAGCGTATTTTATAGTGCTCCGGCACGTTTGGTATCCACAATACAATGCTTATAATACATGCATACCCGTTATGATTTCAGTTCAATAATTTTTCTTCAGTAATAGATAGGAAGTAACGGGACGGACACTCACAGATACAGAGAGAGATGGATACACTGTCTATTACATTATGTAGGTACTAGTAAACCCACACGTGAAAATTCACGTGTTTTTACTGAATTTTTTCGTTTAATTCGCCAGTGGACGCGGGCTTTGCGATGGAGTTTTCACATTGAAGGAAGTGCCTTTGGTATCCACAATACGATTACAGTACATGTACACCCAGCAATTTTCCTCCTATCTAAATCCTTAAAAGCGTGACAGAGAGACGGACCAAACAAGCAAACAACACACTGTATTATATTATTATATCCCACTATATAATACCCGACCTGTTGTTTGCTTGCTTACAAATAACAAGTTGAGATACCATGAAATTTCATCCCTATATATGTTGACATATAAATGTACACAAATATACATATACTTATAAATTTACATATAAATATACACATACTGTACATGTACCTATAGATATACATATATACTCGTATATATAGCGAGAGGAAACAAATATTCGTAAATGCTAAAATTCTTTTATATTTAATTTCTGATGAACCAAAATGGGACATACATATACTATATTTGCACACACATGCATTAACTGAGAATAGGCGAAACAAACGATCAAATTGTAGTAAATACTGATTTTATATATGATGCCGTCATATATATTTTAAGGGTGAAAAAACTATTCGTACAGAACATAAATAGTAGATAATTCTGATTTAATAAATCGTACCATAACCGTTAATCAGTAATCAGTTCGACTTCAATTGATTTTTTCTGTAGTTATTAATAAATGATTCATACATATTTCTTTAAGAATTTTGCCTCATTCCTCTTTCCAAATTTTTTGATATCTGAAAAACACGTTGGAGTTCTTGAATGAAATTTAATTTTCAAATAACGCCAGAAATTTTCAGTAGGGTTCAAATCTGGAGACTGGCTTGGCCATTCTAGCAATTTTAGATTGTGATTGACAAAGCCATTTAGGTACACTTCACCGTGAGCCTGGGGGTCGTTAACCTGTTGTAAACCCCACTCTTTACGGAGTTAAAGCTTTTCTACGGAATCACGTAGGTTATTGTTCAAAATATTTGGGTAAAATACTCTGCATTTATTTTACCATGTATCGCATGTAAATAGCCAGTGCCATTTTCAGAAAAAACACACCAAGATGTTGCCACCTCCAAACATCACAGCAGGGATTGTGTTCTTTGGCGTATAGGCTGGACCATCTCTCCTCCAAACATGGTTACTTGAATTTCGTCCAAACAATTCAATTTGTGACTCGATCATCTGTCCATACAACATTTTCCCAGAATGTATCAGGTTTATTTTTCGTTCAAAAAACATTTTAAAAGGGCATCTCTATGCTTTTTAGTCAACGGTAGAGTCTCTCTAAAACAGCGTGACTTCAGTTGATCCTCATGACTTTCATTTCTGATAGTTTGTAGTGCAACACTAGTCCCTGAAGCTAATAAATCTTCTTTTAACTCCTTTCTGGTGATCAATACATTATTTTCAATTGTTTATTTGATTTTTCTTGAGGATCTAGGGGAAATCTTGCGTGGTGCGTCAGATTTGGTTTTCAAAAGTTCCTGATATTTTACATCATTGAACAAATGAAGCAATTGCAGAAAATGGAATTCGAATGCTCGCTGATATTTTCCTGTAACTATAGCCAGCTTTCTACTGTTCAATAATCAAGATTTTCTGGAAATTTGCGAGTCCTTCACCTTTTACCATTATTACAACACTTCTGTGTAATTTCTTAGTCTTGAATGAACTTACTAGTATTTTGACGTCTCAAGGTGACTACTGATAACAATTGTTACGAGAAAGTTCTAGTAACAAAAACCTTATCCAAACAGTACTTCGTGTCATTTAAAATCAGAAATTTATTCTGCATGAATAATGTTTTCACTCCTTAATATTTATAATTGTATATAAATTCATTATTTACTATAATTTATTTGTTTCTTTAGCATATTCTTAGTTTATGCATGTGTGTGCAGATATAGTAATGATATATCTCATTTTTGTTCATAAAAAAATTGATAAATAAAGAATTTTTAACATGTACAAATGTTTGTTTCCCCCACTGTATATACGTACATACCAAGGACTAGTGTAAGTTTATAGTAGCCCTTGGTACAAACACCAACAAAATAGTTTTTCTCCATCCCAGTTACCCGTGTTATTGGAGTACCATGTTCCATGAAATTCTGAAAAATTGGGGGAAAAATCCCCAGAACTTTCACGAGAGTAAATCATTTTACGTTTCCATGCGAAAGCAGTAAACGTACAAAGTTTTAAAGATACATTTATAGCAAACACCGACAACCCTCGTCAGAGGAAGAGAAAGGAAAGATATGATGAACCTAGCAACAAAAGAACATTCGCAACAGCTTCTCGCAGAGCTAAATGTTTTCTTGTTTTTGTAATGACTACCTAGGGATACCAGTGTTTGCATGACACCTTGTTACCATACACCTTCCTCTGCGAGCAGCTAGGGAGTCCTACTCATCATCCTAGGAGCGCCAAGTTCCAAGAACAATCTTCTTCAAGGCCCTCTTCGAGAAGCGAGAGGGAATTTTCATATCGAGAGACCGCAATTTACCGGGTTCAGATCACACAGATCCGAATTAAAATGAGGCAGAGAGAATTCGTTTAGAAAGGCCACTAAATAATAAATGCATGTGCTCTCAGATATGAAATCACTAAATAACAAATGGGTAACCAAGAACACGCAAAGATAAACATGTTAATCTAATCATACAGCGAATGCAGGGCCGACTACCACGACTCCAGTCTCCACTACACAATGTATTATGCATGACACAGCTTCTTAAAATGTTAATGTCCTTCCGCCGCAATTCCATACGAATAATTTTTGCTCAAAATTCTAAAAAGATCAGGCTGTAAAGATAAGCTGTTACGCGGTCTGCATTGCTAAGTACACCCCGACGAATTCCCCAAACTGGGATGTGAGCGATTGTGTTCCGCACTGTTTTTGACCGCTCAGCGATCCATATTATCACTTATCAGTAGCCCTAATTCATCTTTTAAACAATCCACGAGTAATACACTCAAGCTTTGGGATTTTTTCTGATTCAAGTCGCAATATAAGATTTGAAAAGTTTATACCTCCGGACGAACGTCAATCAAAATCACGGTGCTAACGGCCAGTACTGAAAACCGTAAAGAAATGCTCTAAAAATGTTAAAAATAGCGAATCATGTAAATAACGAAGGCTACAAACCGATTTTTGAGTGTAATGAGAAAATTTTTTGTAAATATATACAGGGAGAACCAAAAAAAATCTACACTTTAAATTGCAATAACTTATTTTCTGTTATTGCACATAACTATGTAAGTTTACAGTTATGTCATATCTAAATAAACTAGCAGGCCCACACGGAAAAATTTCACGTGTTTCTTGCTGAATATTCTCGTTTCATTTGCCAGTGGACGCAGGTTTTGCGGAGTTTCCGCATTGAAGGATGTGCCTTTGGTATCCACAATACAATGCTTACAATACATGTATACCATACCGAATTTTCTCCCATCTAAAGCCTTGAGAGCGTGACAGAGACGAACCAAGCAAGCAACAAACTGTATTATAGTATTACTGGTAGACCCGTACATGAAAATTCACGCCTTTTTATCGATCTTTTCGTTTGATTTGCCAGTGGGAGCAAGCTTTGCGAGTTAGTTTTCACATTGAATGCCTTTGGTGAGGCAGTGATATGCCTTTGATATCCACAATACAATGCTCACAGTATATATATATATAT